>JAUMTS010097558.1:0-10375 GCA_032273385.1 Ophiopholis aculeata | reverse complement strand
TAGGATAATCATGGGCCTGATTAAACATGTAGGTTGATCTTGCCAGTAATTAGTGGTGTGATCAAGTATGCAAATCTCCCCCAGGCTTAATCATTGATGGAGTCAGCTGTAATCTAGTCCAGTATTAGTGTTTACTTGCATTGTTCTTATTGTAAGCATGTTAATGAGGGTAAACAACTAAGAGTATATAAGAGCCAGAAATCTTAGGCTCATATTCATTAGAGATCATTACTTTCAGTCGATCATAACACTCTAGATCTATACAAAAGCTTGTTCAATGAAGACTGCTTAATAAACGATACCGAGTAACCCAACTAAGTGTGTGTTTGTCTACTTGTCAATTGAGTCAACTCTTTATAATAACTTTGTGTCCTAGGCACAAATTAAGGGACGCAACATTGGTGGCAGCGGTGGGATTCAGACTTGTTAAAACACACCATCTGACTGGATTTTTACTTAGTGTGATTAAATCAGTTTTAAAAATGCCGAATAGAAAAACTCGAGCTGCTGCTAGGGAATTCGAGATGGAAGCAGAAAGCCAGCTGTTACAGGCAGCACAAGATATCTCTGCAATTAAAACAGAAATGGAACATTCGAAGCAAGAAGCAGCGAGAATTGAACAAGAACTTAGACAAAGATACAAAAGCGATGTTGAAAAACTAACAGCGGACTTACAACAGTGCCACAAGAAGATGGAGGAACTTGTTGTGAAAGCTGGAGACCATGAAGTAAAGAAAGAAGAAGAATACCAACATGAGGTGCTCCTTCTTAAAGAAAGGATACTACAGTCGGAAAAACGAGAAGAGGATGCCGAAATACAGACACAAAATATGAAAGACTCAATCAGTTCAACTAGTGTTATTGCATCATCAACACTAGATAACCATCAGCAGAGTACGAACTTGACCAGTACTCCCCAACCAGCAGCCCAAGGATCAACAACAAACTTTGATCTCAGTGCTGTTGGTAACATTAGTGAACCAAACTGCATCAAACCTAGGAATGGATTAAATGTTCCCCTTCCACGTCAGAGTCAATTTGATGGAAAGAGATCATGGGAGAGCTTTATTAAACCATTCAGAGGATTGGCAGCAGCTTGTAAGTGGACGGAAGAAGAAAAACGATTTCGTCTGCTTAACAGCCTCAAAGAAGATGCAGCAGAATACACATTCATGGTTTTGTCTCAAGAAACTTTATCTTCAGCAGATCTTCTTGAGAAAGCCCTGGAAGAGCGTTATGGTGAGCGCAGGTCACCAAACTCATACCTCGCACATTTAGAGGGAAAGAAGATGGGACCAAGAGAGAGCCTATCGGAATATACAGCTGATATCCGAAGATTGGTCTTGAAAGGATATCCAACGGCAGATATAAGAACAAGAGAAACCATTGGATTACGACACTTCATTAAGGGCCTCACAGACCAGCAAATGACAGTAGCTGTCGGAATGAAGAATCCATCTACAATGGAAGAGGCCAGGGCAGCAGTAGAAACCTTTCTGACTTTACGAGATGAGGTGGGTAAGGGACAAGTTCGGAACATAAGAGCTTTGCAAGTTGCTGAAGGAGCTGGTGAGCAAAAGTACATTACTGAAACACAGTTCCAGGACCTGCTAGCCAACCTTGACAACCGATTCAAAGGGATCAGTAAGATGGTAAGGAACAAGGCACCTTATCAAAACCAAGGAAATGGATCCAGACGGCCGATGGGTAGAAGCGGCCAGAACAAAGATTTCAAATGCTACAACTGTGATCAATCCGGTCACTATGCACGGGAATGTCCGCAATTGGCACAGCAGCCTCCTGAGAGATCTGCAGCAGATGACAACAGACAACAGGAAAACTAGATAGGATCGCACCGTCCGGCCTGGTAACGGTCCAACAGTCAAAAGAAACAATGGAAATAACTAAAATACCTCTATGGTCAACCAAATTTACCTGCACATTTGCGCTTAGAAATTAATGGTGTTGAAAGTAAACTGTTAGTAGATTCTGGAGCTGCAGTAACAGTGATTTCTGTTAAACTGTTTGAGAAGATTCCGACAGAAAATAGACCGGAACTAAAAACCCTAGAAGAAAATGTCAAGTTAGAAGCAGCTAATAATGAATTAATACCTATTCATGGAGCTGCATTGCTCACATTAAAAGTTGGAAAACAACTATTTGAATGGGAAACACTGGTTGCAGAAATTGCAGATGACGGCATCCTTGGATATGATTTTCTATATTGTCATGACTGTGAATTAGCTGCAAGACGAGGACTTATTACTATTGATGGAACACCAATAGAATGTGAACTTAAAGGTGCATCGAGTAGCTTTAAGAAAGTTGTACTTAAGTGTGACACAGTTGTCCCTGCTTACAGTGAGTCGATATTAGAAGGAAAAGCAAATGTTGCTGAATTTAGCTCTAATTTTGGAATAGTTGAACCAATTATGAAAGATGATGATGACGAGGAAGAACCTATTGTAATCGGTAAATCACTAGTAGACATACGTCGCACTGATATTGGAATACCAATACGGATTATGAATACATCTAGTGAGGATTTACACCTATTTGCCGGCACATCCATAGGATATTTAAGTGAAGTAGAGGATATTGAAGAAATTATCGAGTCTGAAAGTACCGAAAAGGAACAACTATGTCGCACTTATTCAATATGTCCTCTACATTTTTCTCATGACGCTAATGACACAATACCGACACCTGATCAGGATATGAAAGTTGATCTTGAGGGAAAAGAACAAGAATGGAGTGACAACCTAAAAACTTTATATCAACATGCCATTAGTAAGCGTCCTGAGAAGTCAAAAACTGTCAAGAATCTTATCACAAAGCATGAACACACTTGGGCTAAAACACCAGATGACCATGGTCGTACAAGTACTTGTCAGCATGTAATTCCAACCGGTAAGGCAAAGCCTATTCGTCAAAGACCTCGTCGCCCACCCAAAGCATTTGAAGGTGAGGAAGAGGCTATAATCGAACGTCAACTTAAAGCTGCGATAATTACAGAGTCCACAAGCATCACCACTTGTGTTTGTACGCAAACGTGATGGCACAACAAGAGCATGTGTGGATTATCGTAAGCTTAATGAGGTCACCACGTTCTGTGCTTATCCCTTGCCTAAAATTGCTGATTGTTTAGATTGTTTTCATGGTGCAAAGTTATTTAGTACCCTTGATCTTCAAGCAGGATATTGGCAGATTGAAGTTGCGCCTGAAGATCGTCACAAGACTGCTTTTGTGTCTTCTCGATATGGTCATTATGAATATACTCGCATGCCGTTCGGCTTGTGTAACGCGCCAAGTACTTTCGAAAGCTGCATGGAAATGATAATGAAAGGATTACAATGGAAAACCCTACTTATCTACTTGGATGACCTAATTATTTTTTCGGACTCATTCGACCAGCACATTGAACGATTAGACGAAGTTCTGACACGTTTAGGTAATGCCGGACTAAAACTAAAACCAAGTAAGTGCAATTTGTTCCAAGAAGAAGTTGTATTTCTTGGACATCTTGTAACCCAGGATGGAGTTAAACCTGACAAAAGCAAAGTAGAAGCTGTTCATGCTTGGCCAACTCCAAAGAATATTACTGGAGTTCGTTCTTTCTTAGGTCTTTGTTCTTACTACCGTCGTTTTATCCACCAATTTGCACACATCGCTCACCCTCTCCATCGCCTGCTAGAGGCCGGACAGGCTTTTGAATGGACAGAGGATTGTCAAATTGCTTTTGATACGCTCAAATCCAAGTTAACTGGAGACGAAGTAATGGCATACCCAAATGATGATGGTTTGTTTATACTTGACACGGATGCATCCAATACTGGAATAGGAGCTACGTTGAGTCAAGTTCAATGGTGCGAGAAAACAAACCAAGATGAAGAGAGACCAATTGCATATGCCAGTCGTTCTATGACAAAGACTCAACGGAAATACTGCACAACACGAAGAGAGTTGTTGGCAATGGTAACTTTCCTGCAACAATTTAGACATTACCTGCTTGGTAGGAAGTTCAAGATTCGAACAGATCACAGTGCCCTTCGCTGGATAATATCTTTTCGAGAGCCTGTTGACCAAATGGCCAGGTGGATTGAACTTCTAAGTCAATACAATTATGAACTTTCACATCGTCCTGGAAAGAAACACATCAATACAGATGCCCTTTCTCGACAAAATTGTGATCCTGAGGAGTGTCAATATAATGACAGAGACACAATCCTCTCGGACCTACCATGTGGAGGATGTAAAGACTGTGTAAAAAAGCATGAAGCATGGTCGGACTTCTTCGAAATGGACGATGTTGTTCCCCTGGCTATGAGACAAATCAAGTCAGGTCAAGATGGACATAATACACCTAACTGTGACAATACCAGATTTCATCCAATCAAAACTATTTTCGTAATGCTCTTTATCTCGCTATTAACCTTGATCACCCTGGTGATGCGCTCCAACCTTAGTGGATCTCTGTTGTGGGACTGTTTGCAGTACTCTTGCTGGATAGTTGCCACTTATACACTGTGGAATTGTTTGCAGTACTCATGCTGGACAGTTACCACTTGCAAAAAGACGAAGAGGTCTGAATGCAAAGACAATGGCCATTCCCCACTTGGAGGATCACCACCTGAGAACGAACAATGGTACTCACCCTCAGGAGTTCGAAACAGGATTGTTAAATTGATTTGTAGGGTTAAGTCCCGGGGAGGGGACAGAGGTAAATCTGTTAATCCAGGTACAGCATGTGCACATGAAGGGCCTCGAGCCGCTTCTGAAGTTTCTTGGATTGATGGCTACTCCATGGAAGAGATAGCAAAAATGCAAAGTGAGGATCGCGACCTACAGAAAAAAATTGAATGGATGAAAAACTCAAGTCAGCGCCCTGATAAAGATGAAGTAGAACTTCGCCACGAGAGTCCCTGTACCCGTCAAATGTATTTGCTTTGGAAACAGTTGGTTTTGAAAGACAGCGTACTCTATAAGCGTTGGGAAACTGTTGGTAAAACACCGTCGTACCTTCAGCTTGTAGTGCCACGACCTCTCCAAAAGACTGTTATGTTCGCAATGCATAACGCTGTTACAGCTGCCCACTTAGGATTTAAGAAGACATACAAAAAGGTCAAGAAAAAGTTCTACTGGTATCAACAGCGCGACTCTGTGAAAGACTGGGTACGGAAATGTGATAAGTGTGGAGCCCGTAAGCGTCCACATAAACTACCTAGGGCCCCCTTGAATAACATTCAAGTAGGTGCTCCAATGGATAAAGTAGCTACTGATATTTTGGGACCATTACCAGTAAGTGACAATGGGATGAAATATATTCTTGTGGTGCAAGATCATTACACTAGATGGGTTGAGTGCTTTGCCGTTCCAGATCAAACTGCTGAGACTTGTGCTCATAAGATTGTCTTCGAGTTTATATCTCGCTTTGGTTGTCCCCTTGCTATTCACTCAGATCAAGGTCGAAACTATGAAGCTAAGTTGTTTAAGCAAATATGCAAGCTACTAGAAATAGACAAAGTACGGTCAAGTCCATATCATCCACAAGGTAATTCACAAGTCGAGCGATTCAATGCAACACTTCTCGGGATGATATCAGCATATGTTGATAAACACCAAAGGACTTGGGACATTCACCTTCCATTATTAACAGCTGCTTACCGTAGCTGTGAAAATGAATTGACCCACTATTCACCGAACCAGATGATGCTTGGCCGCGAAGTGCATCAACCAATCGAACTCTTATTTGGTGAACTCCCCAACAGTACTCAAGAACCTGAAGAACCATGTGAATATGTCATTGAACTTAAGGAGAGATTAGAGTGCATCCATGACATTGTACGTGAACATGTGAAGACATATTGTAACAGGCAAAAGAAGGATCATGACATTAAACTTGCTTACAATACATACTATCCTGGTAACTTGGTGTATATGCGGGACAGTACCAAAACTAAGGGACTATCGCCCAAATTACAAGCTAATTGGAAAGGACCAGGTATTATCACACGCAAATTGAGTGACTTGTTATTTGAAGTTCGTCTCAAACAGAAAGGAAAGGCGTCAATTCTCCATCATGACAGACTGAAACCCTATCACAGTGAAAATATTCCACAGTGGATCACTGCCATGCAACAAAAACTACAAAAACCTCTTGCTAACTCTGTTTCTACCACAGAAAGCTCAACACAGGTAGATAAGTTGTTGCTGGAGGGGATCGCTACAGACACTCCAAGTGAACTTGGTACCAACTCGGAAGAAATTAATGTTGCTAACACTGATACCCAAGTTCTGGACAAAATACCAGAAAAACGGGATAATAAACAGCCAGGAGTACTAAGTAGAAAAGACAGAAAAAGGTGCCCACCTAAACGCTACGATGCTGTGCAAGGTGTTTAGCTTTTGATTTTAAATAAGCACATCCAAAATTTCAGTTCAGAACATGAAAACAGTGGTTGCATCTACAAACTGAGAACAAAGCATGTATCAAGGACTAATGATACTGGTAATTTTACATGTCACTATTTGTTATGAACTGTGCCTACTCATTCGTACCAACTTGGATTCCAAGCATTATAAGATTAACAATGTTGTGAATTGTGACTAGTCAGGCATATGAAGGCCACCTGAGCTCTCTTTTACTTGGATGTGTTCCCTGATGTGTCTGAAGTTTGTGTTGACAATATACTACATGTACTATCAGTGCCAATGCATGACTAATTCGATACCTGTCTAGTGAGTGATGCTATACATTTACTTTCAGGCTTAGTTCCATTGATAGCATCTCTAATCTACAGAGTATTTAATTGGATACTTTTGGAAGTCCTCCAGGAGCTTAATACTTCCTGTCATTACTGACCTATTATAACTAGTGCTCTAATTAATCGCAAGACTGGTGTCAGAATAAATTACACTGACCACTAATCTCTGGCCTACTTGGTAGTAAACTTTGGAAAGTATCACTGGCCAAATGGACCCTGTCATTACCAAGAATACCTGTGGTTAAGCCAGTGTTAACATTAATTGTGAATGAATCCCTTTGTAACATTTCTTGGTAATGATATACCTGTTGAGCAATAGCTGTCATAAATTAGCTAATCATGTAACTTGCAACAACAAAGAACACATTAAGATATACAGTCATTAATAAGGGCTGTAGTTTTCCTACCCGTGCATATGATTCCCTGAAAACTACCCTAATCACAGGAAGGATTATAACAAATCAAAACATTTTTTTTTCCCATTAACTTTTAGAATATAGTGCCAAATGTTAGCCAACTTTTACATAAAGTCTCAGTATCATCACTCAAGTCCTCATTTGCCTTTAAATTTTCATCCAGTCAACATCCAGAGAGTTACTTATAATCAACACTATTCACTTCAACCACTGATATTACTAGTACCAGCAACATGGACTGCAAATACATGTGCCCAATCTGTAATAGCACTTTTGATGACCATAATGCTCAATATCACCACATGTTTATACATTGGCCGTGGCAGGTATGCCCTTATGTGTGTACATACTGTGAGAAAGGATTCTCAATGCGATTTCAACTCTCAACGCACATGAAGGACCCAACTCACACACAAAAATATCAGATGTCAAAGGCAACCTTAAAGATACAACCAACAACGGAACAAATTCGTTCTAGTGCATCAGCTTGGATGGATACTGCCCTGAGCCTAGGCCTCATGACCAGCAGCCACCATAATAGATTGAAGGGGAAAGTAACCCTCGTTACAACCGACAATATCCTCCCCTATGAACTTGAAATGGAATATACACCAACTTCACCAGCCGTGGGTCACCAAACTCCAGTGCATGATGAAAGTAGTCGTGCACTACAAATACTTAACTCTGATGTAACACAACAGAGGACTCTGGTGTCACCATTACACACACCAAACCCAACGATCACCTCAATTAGCAATCATATGGCACCAGGACCCTCGCACGCACGCACCCACGACGTACACATTGGCACCAGGACCCTCGCACGCACCCACTTCATACACATTGGCACCAGGACCCTCGCACGCACCGACATTGGCACCAGGACCCCCACAGGTTTACAACCCTTTAACTTTGCCGCCAGTCACTACTACAGTTCCCTATCAACCACATGAGCATGTATTTCCACGCACATCCTTGCCTGCTCCACATTCAGGACTATTATTACAAACAGTTGCTACTTCGGCCCCAGTTCCAAGTCGCCTTTTACCAGGATCTCTTGCAACCAGGACAATTCAACCACTGCAGGTGTCTATGCCGCCCCCACCACCCCCTTCACCGGCACGTCCAGCAGTGAGATCTGCAAATCGCACACCCCTGCCGAAACCTACTTTAAAGTCAACACTTCGGAGAGCACTACCTCCAGTGAGGCGTAGTCAGCAGAATTTTACACTAGCCTCTAGAAAAAGAAGAAGCCCGACAGATTGCCTGGAAGCAGCAGTCAAAGAAGCAACTTCAGCACATGAACAAAATGTTTTATTAGCTGCTGCATTAGATAAAATTGTTGATCGATTGGATGAAGTTGAATTCAAAATTCAATCAAAAGTAACCGAAGTTTGCGAAGAGCAGACTGACGACATTTGCAGAAAGACCAACAATGCTGTAACCGGAGAGGCCCTACAGATCCAGCAATACACACAAGATGTAATGCAAATAGTACAAGACAATATTTTCGCGAACTAAGGGGAAAGCCCTATAACCCGATATTGAATTATTTTCTACTCTTTACTTGCTTATAGACTCTGTCCAATGTCTCCTCATGTGGAACACTAAGGACACATGTTTGTAACCCCTGAGTGCTGTTTACAATTATTTTCATAACTGTCTTCAATTTCCCTTTGGATTGCTACGATGATTACGGACATATAATGGAATATAACAAAAAAACGTGTAAACAACGTCACAGCGGGACAGTACAACAATTAGAACATTTGCGTTATGGAATACTTCAAAGGAGGACATTTATTTTGTTTGCCATGGATACGAAATGTACAATATATCAGGAACTAGTGAACTGAATAATTTCCTGTTTGGTGGTAAATCCTTACAGTAACATTATTATTAATTGTGTTTTGACTCTTGCATACATGTCTAAATACGCCTTTAAAATAATTTGCTTATTTTGACAGGAGCGTGTTATGTGTTTTATATATGTAAATACCATTTGCTACTAATTCCTTCATGCAATATAACTAGCACAGGCAATAGGTAAAAGAAAAAGCATGACTATTTTGTTCAATATGAGATTTATTCTTGAATTTGCTAAAACAAAAAAACAAAACAAAAATAGACCAAAAACTTATTGGTGTCATGTTTCCTTGGCTTTAGCCAGCCTTGATTTTTGTCACATTATTTGTATTCAGTTTATTCACCTCCTGCCTGGTAAGTGTTCTAGTTGTTCACATGCATGAAGGACTTTGACGAGATCACTGATTTTTATGTTGTTTCAATTTCTAAGAATATGTAGTTGTATTTTGTACAAATTAATTTAGAGCAGCTAGGTCCTATTATTGCTTAATGGATTTACTTACCATCATTTTTAAATGAGGTCCATGTATTGATAAATATTTGTTTCCTAAATCGACTACTTAGTACTAGTGTTCCCTTTCCCATGGTCTTATGAATTATGTAACGTACATGATTGTTTTATTCAAATTATTAGGAGACCTCCCTATGATTTTGATATGGTTTTACTGATTACTTATTTCTATCTCTAGATATTTGGAGGTATTTTACGAGGTTTCATGAAATAGTGAGTTTAATCAAAAATACATCTAAATAAAAGTGTGTTGAAAGTCAAATTTATATGTTGCTTAAATTTTATGTACATAGACTAAAATTAGCTGCTTTGGTATAATACTTTTGCTTCAATTGGTTTCAGTTAGTTTTTTTAACTTTGTCAGATTGTTTTTCATGTGATAAAAGCAACATTCACATCTTCACATTTGCACTGTATATGAAACTATGATAACATTGATGTTATTTTAGGAATTTTGTCTTAAATTGATGTACAAATCTTAACCATAGTTAATGATGATAACCAACATGTTCAATAGTAGTCATAGTACATACAACAAGCTAATCAGTATGCAAGGTGGTGGTGATTAGTTCCAACAATTGATAAAAAAATTATATGTGGTTTTTTTTAATGTATAAACTTGGCTATGTTACACTGGTTTGCTTTGAAATTTTTAATATTTATACATTACCATTCTAACAACAAAAAAAGAGGAAAAAAAAAGAACTTGATTGATGTCCTATAGGGTTCATGTACTTTTAAGATTTTTGGAAACATAGATTAAAGCACCAACAAGAAAATGGTGTTTGTCTGTACTGACATAAATGTTTCATCATAAT
>JAUMTS010097447.1:0-10377 GCA_032273385.1 Ophiopholis aculeata | reverse complement strand
AAAACAAAAATATTTAATATTCACAAACCGCGACGGCAGGCGACACTAGACGGTCCGGGGACCGCGATGTATTTTTTAAACTCTCCAGTGGTATCTCTTATAAGTTAGTATAATAGCCAGTTGAATTTACAGACCTGTATACAAGATTCAGCAGAATATTTTAAACAAAAAGATAGTTAAAGCTACACAGTATTTTCCTGATAAAGTACGCATTAGTCACAGATCTATGGTATTGTCTTTCAGTAATGGATTGCTTAACGGGTCCAATCAATCTGGCAGCACAGACATCAAAAGATCCCAATGGTACCGACCTTCCACTTGCAGGTATGTGTAATAAGAGATAGTAGATGTAGGTGGTATATATTGTTGTCTTTCAGTAATGGATTGCTTAACGGGTCCAATCAATCTGGCAGCACAGACATCTAAAGATCCCAACGGTACTGACCTTCCACTTGCAGGTATGTGAACCAATTAAAAGCTGTAGATGTGAGGGAAATCTTTGAAATTAATACTTATATAAGTGTCCAATGTAATGATTCAATTTAGTGTGCAAATGTTTTCAGTGGTAATTTTAAATCTTAAAAATGATGTTAAATGTGCAGTACGTGAGATTTATAAATCCTCTCTCCAGTAGGGTAGGTTCAATGACCACATTGAAAATCAGTGTGCGTTTATGTGTACTTCCTTGGTGAATCCTGAATAAAGTGAATGAAATAAGACACCAGAACAGTATGTAATTGCATTGTCAGCCATGGCTTTTACCATAGGGACATATATAACAATAGTGGGTTGGGTCACTTACCAGACAAAATGAATGCACATAATAGTCGCACATAATTTGTTTAAAAATTGTGCTCTGTAACCATTTTAATTAGTCTTTTTGAATATATGCCTATGATTGCTATAGACAGGTGACATGCACTTGTATCATGCATGCTAAGTCTAATATCTGTATTGTGTATCTAACATCGACCATTTGAACATTTAATTTGGCATTTGAGTTGTGCATGTATTGTTGAACTGCATTTGAACCAGTCTATGAAACTTCAGTGGTGACTTTCATATATACAGACATGAACATTTTCAGCTCTTTTTACCGCTGAAATTAAGATTTTTCTTTTATTTTTGAACCAAATTTTAAGCTATTCTGCCTTAATATTACACTGTTTCCAGCTTTTTTTTTAGTATTTCAGCTTTTTTCTCCAAACCCTAGTTTCATGTCTGTATCAATGAAGCCATAAAAGAGTGAACAAAAATGTTTTTAAAAATATCTATATGACAATTGCACAATCCCTAATCCTGTTAATTTAATATCAATTTCATCTACTATTACAGATGTGTCAACATTGAGATACTTTTACAACCTTGGAATCGAGGTGAGTGTTTGTGCAAAACCAATAGTGGTATGTAATAAAGTTAACCGGTAACACTGGCACATAGAATACTTTGAGACACACAAAGCTTGTTCATTGTGCTCTGAATTCATAATCCCAAAGTCACAAGTTTCATCTCAATGGTCTGTGATTTCATTTTGAATACTTCTCTTCAACCCATAAACAGTTACTAGCATAGCTAGGTTGAATTGATGGTTACCAGCGAGTCGCAGGGTCCGCAACACCGCCTCCAGTCACAGGTTTATTTGTGTATAACAGGCTGTTGTATGAGAAAACCTGTCTTACTGTTTGTTCTTTGGTTCTAAAAGTGGCTTTCACTGCTGATGTGCTAAATAGATCACATATCATGATCACTGATAGCTATAACTTGTTTGGATGATGAGGAATCGTGCTCAAAGTAATTTATTGTTATTACAATAAGCAGAATGGTCACCATTAGCTGGAATTAAATAGGGACCACATGTGGCGCAGCGGTATTTCCCTCGCCCTAATTGTACCACCTCAACTTAGGTTCAACTCTGGAGTCTGACGCCTATAATGTGCATAAATTTGGTTTCCAGTCCATACTTATTCCCCAGGTTTAACCTAGTATCAAGTACTTTGGTTTTGCTCCTGTATATAAAACTGGGCTTCTTATTCACATTGTGAGGCGATTGTAACCGTTTAAAGCCCCCTGCGCATTTGGCTCCACAATTAATAGAAGTGTTGCACATAATCTTATCCAGATCGATGATGTCAAGTTTTCTCTGGTGTACGGCCCTGGAGGACGGCTATATTGACACCTATGTATTGTTTCTATTTCAGTACCATCGTCGTTGCTGTATGATGCAGCAAATGCAGCATTGGCAACAACAACAACAGATGCAACTACCGCCTCAGCCGACTGACTCTGGCTATGCATCAGCAGGGCCATGCAATGCATCCCCACCACCCATGTTGGCACAACAACAAGTACAGCAACAACAACAACAGAATGAAGGTGGGTAGAAATATAATACACTTATAAAAATAGGAACAAGGTTCAGTCTTTCAGATGTACAAGAAATAGAATGTGGTCTTTTTAAGATGGTCTATACGTATCGCCGATCACATTTGCCTAAATCCCAACAAACTGCTAAAAAGGCCATGTTCTTGTTCTCTTATCTTTTGAAAAGAGAACCTCACGACTGTTTAAATGCATTACATCTTGAGATCTTGGATAATCCATCAACTTTGGTCATTGATTCCTTTTGTACCTTCAGATACAACCTTCGTGCAGTCATCGCAGCATACTCCATACAGCAGAGATGCAAGTGGACCTAGCCAGTCAAATACTTCAGTGTCAGAGGATGAACGTGAAGAACAACCGCAGTCTCAAGTAACAAATGGTAAGCTTACATACACCCAAATGATGTTTTACATGTTTAAATGTCATACACACAGTTTCGCTCCTTAAATTAATGCGCAGATCGTTTTACTTGAAGCATTTGACATGTGGTCCCTTCCTCAGGATTTTCCATATAGTATTTTAAACTTCAGAACAAATGCTAATGTGCCTGTTTAAAGATAATTGAAATGTTGTTACCCGTCAAATCCAGAATTCAAGTTCATGGGCTTTGGTTAGACCATTGGTCCTATCACCTGAAGGTTTGTCTTTTTTGGAATATGACCTCTGTCTCTGCAGTGTTGAATGTCTGAGCAAGAATCTTTAAGCACTTTTAAGTACTTAAAAGTAGTGCTTCCCACCAGGTCACACAAAATTGGGTACCAGCATTCTTAAATTGTGTGAAGATAGCAGGCATGCTGCAGAGGTGTAACCAATCTGGATCACCATAGCAAATATAAAATTGGACAAGTCTAGCCCAATAGCTGTGAAAGGGAGATGTCCCGGCCATTACATTCACCTTAGTTAATAAAAGGTTGATGGAAATGATCGTCGTAGGTTTTCAATTTTTACTGAACCAATAGGTTGTAATCATGCCATACATCATGACCAAGTCTACTACAGGTACTGATTTTGATTTCAGACAGGAATTCACTCTGATTTGCTTTCCTCAATGAATCATATGACATTCTTTTGTTTATTTGTAACATCCCATCAACTCTGGTCTACTGTTGCAACACTTGTGTACCTGAGATAGATCTTGCTAGATGCAAACAGTGCAAGCATGCTATGAGTAATTACCCTAGAACCTTGAATTCTTTACACCTGTAGGATCAGACACAAGTGTGAACCAACAGCAAACCAACTCAATCCCAGAAGAGTCCGTCCAACAAAGTATGAGCACAAGCCAACCGCTAGCAAGTAAACCCTCCACACCACCGACACCCATCGCAGTCACGGTATCCCTAGCATCTCAAGTAGAGCAGCCGCAGCCAAGAGTGCTCAGCAGCAGCAGCAATGTCACTATGGTCACCATTCCTCAAGGTCCAGTGACTTACCAGCAGCCCCCACAGACACCTGTGCATGGTATACCGGCAACTATGGGTGTTGATATAGAGAGACGTGATAACAGAGTCGCTAATGTGCCTCCATTGAAATCCAGTATGCCAAGAAACATCCCAAGTAAATTGGACACGCCAACTGAGAGAGGTGTCGTTAGTGGTGTGTTTCATAACAATATCAATTCATCCTCTATGCATAACAGTAATCCCTCCCCTATGCATAATAGTACAAATCCTTCCCCTATGCATAACAGTTCCAATCCATCCCCAACCATCTTGTTCTGTTACCCTCCTGATAATATGGATATTAACAACCCACCTCGTCTATCCATGGAGACCCCTCCTCGTCGCATGTCTGCATTTGACATAACCAGCCCAGCAGGTGTATTCCCTATGTCGCCATTCCCTGGTACTAACAATGTTTTCACTTCACCTTCAGGCCCAGTGCATCGTCAGCACCAGTCGTATTATGTTGATGGTCTCACGCCCTCTATAGGCAACATGAGTCAGCACGTACCTGCACCATCTCACCCCAATGCCTACTATGGCCCTGTACCTACTAATCACAACAGTAACCTTCAAAGTGATCCCTACCCACAACCAATGGGGCAGTACCAACAGGCGCCACCTGGGGTTGGAGTAGCGCCAGGCCCGCCTCCGCCGCAACCAGCGAGTAACATGGGTTATCAATACCCAATGCAACAGCAGCCTAATCAGAGCCAGTGGAGTTATCAATACGGCAGCCCGGTGAAAGCACCAGGGATTCCTGCTCAGTATGGTCATAGTCCACCTGCAGCTACATATGTCACTAACACAACACCTGCACAGTATATGCCGTCAGCTCAGTGATTTGTCCCGTTTGTTTATGTGTTTATATTTCACTCTCTTTTGAAACCATTTCTGTTAACATGTTAATATTATTAACACCATATATTTATCTTATAATGAACTTCAATTTCATTGTATATTATAGTGTTTATTGTTACTATTTAAGCTATATTTAGCTAAGCAGTGGCTTTTGTATGCAACTTGATAAAATTGTCAAAACAAATACTCAATTGTTAGTTTTTGTTCAATACTTAACATTTTTTTCCGTGCAAATTTAAACCAACTTGAAAAAATGCAATTTAAAATGTTGTGTGTGTGTGTAAAGATTTTGAAATTTATATTTCTATTTATCATATTCTCTCATTCAATAACCCTTTTCAATGAATTTCTGAATTATTTTGTTTCAAAAATGTTCTCCTATTTACTGTTATTTAATACTTGTGTTATGGAGTTGACCTCCATTAGTATACTATATAATGTTTAGTATAACCCTTTGTTCACTTCTACTAGTTATTTGAAATCAGTCAGGGACGCAGTCCTGATTTGAGCATTGCAAGGTGTGAACTAATGCAATCATAGCAGAAATTGCTTCATATCAATTGTACAGTAATTGTAGATACTTTTATCTCCTTGAAGTAACTTTAGACATTGACACAATGGGGAAATAAATATGTAGTGTTCTTCTTCCTCTATTACGCGTGATAATCTCATCCAGTGCCTTTCTACTTTGTGCTAAGCATGTAACGATAATCAATTTTGAACAAGATATATTCTAACAATTTATGATCCAGCATCCCTATTCAACATTTTGTTTATAATATTGCATGTACTTAACATGGTACATCCAGGAGGTTTATTATCTCTTTGCCCTGTGCTCCTACAATGATTTATGTAGCCTCTGCAAAAGCAACATTTATCAAACAGCTGCCCCCAATAAACAAGAGTGTAGAGGTGAAGCAAGACTGAGGATGACCGGGAAGATAAAATCCTTGAACTGATATATTTTTAGGGTATTATTGTGACTATCCACCACAAATAGACTGTAACACCAGCAACGTCCTTTGTGAGACAGCTTTAAAAATATGAAAACAAAGGAATCTCTTGTACATACATGGTCTTTTGTTTATAATTCTTGCCAGCATTTAAGATAAACAATTACAGAGATAGCACTGGTTTAATATCACAAAATACCCCATTGGCTGATTTTACAGCCCATTTTTAGTGAATGGTCACAA
Organism: Ophiopholis aculeata; assembly: GCA_032273385.1. Taxonomy (NCBI): domain Eukaryota; kingdom Metazoa; phylum Echinodermata; class Ophiuroidea; order Amphilepidida; family Ophiactidae; genus Ophiopholis; species Ophiopholis aculeata. The sequence continues at coordinate 4,496 of JAUMTS010097447.1, read as the reverse complement.
CTGTGGTATGTGCAAATTTAACATTTACAAAATGCGCAAAGAAGGAGATTTGATGCTAAATGTTATGCTATATGTAAGCGGCTGGTAAAATGTAGTTGGTTATGTCCAGTATGTTCTGGAGAAATATGTTTACATGTGGCCCTCTGAATCATTTGCATTCATGAGACAAAAAGATCATTTTGTATTTTTTTAAAAACAGTCATGAAGTTCAGTTTTCAAAAACAAGAGACCAGGGACATTTTCTTTGCAGTATGTTGAGATTTTAGTGTCACATGATCGGAGCTATATATAGACCTCTTGCAAAGAGACCACATGCACATTCCCTTTCTCATTTTCTTTTGTTTGAAAATCTGAACCTTGTAACACTGTCACTGCATTGTTCATTGATGGATCCATTTACAAAAACGCTTTGCCATTGATTTAACGAGTCTTCCAAGGAAATTGTAAAGTGCCTGAACAAGTTTGCTCTAAGCAATATATGTGCAAAAGTTAATGTGTGGTTGTCTATGTTTGCATGTTTTTGTATTTTGAAACAAAGAAAAGCAATCTGTTGAAGTTGGTAATGGTAGTAAAATTGTATAATTAATGTGTGAAATGTGTTATAAATGAGGGACCAGAAAAGAGTATTAAAGTTAGAAGTCATATGTATGCTGTAGAAAGAGTATGGAATGACATTTAAATGGTGCTTATGCCAGAGGAGAGACTAGCAAGGTCTATGATAAGAGATGACAGTCCATACCAGGGCTCGAATTACTCTTAAGGCCGCCGAGGCCATGGCCTATGGTGCTCGCTAACTTGGCCTTGGTACCTCTCTATTTCAAAGAATGTAGTGAGTCTAGCGGCTTCTGGTGCCCTTCTGCAATGGCCTTGAACTGAACTGAGTGCCCTTTAAAATTTGTAATTCGAGCCCTAGTCCATACGTTGTTTGAAAAAAATTATATTATGTCTAATTGTATTAAAGATTAACATTTACCAGTGTAGAAGCATTTAAATTTTATACTTTTTCAAAAACTAGTTGACTAGTTACATTTATCTATATATATGGACTTAAAATTTGCAGTTCTTTCTTAACATCTTCTTTACAAATTGTGTACATTAAAAATATGAAGAATTTAAAATTAGTTAACAAATTTTAAAAGGTTGTTGGATGTTTATATTTTTTGTATTGTTAAATCCAATAGTAATCATTGGGAATAATTTCGACATAGTACTGTTTTAACTTATTTAAGATCATAGAGAAATTTATAGATAGAATGTGGAATTATCTTAGGGGAGAGAAGTAGAACGTTGTATAGATAGATATGTATTACTACTAATAATTCAGTTGAATGCTTAAAGATATTTTCTTACTAGAAAGATATAATCTAGAATAAAAATACACATGTGACTAATTTGAGAAGATCGCTGTACTCCAGTAACCAAGTTAATCTGGTAAAAGTAAGTTAATGTCTCCATAGAGCTCTTGATTTGCATTTTTGATGCCTACCAAAAAACTGTGCTCAAATAAAAAGGGAGATACTTTTACCAGTGATTGGTGAAACAATATTAAATTGGCAGTTTGTCAAAGCTGTTTAGCATGCATTTTTGATGTTCTAAATTTGTTTTACCTCTGCTTAAACTTTTCTTTATAGTTGAATATCTGAGTTAAAAGTTTCTAAAGTATAGTAAAAGTTTCTAAAAGTATAGTAAAAGTTTCTAAAAGTAAATTTGAAACGATTTACAGCTGCAGCTGAGTTTACAAAAGCGCATTTTTATATGATTTCTAGTAGAAAAAGAGTGCATGAAGAAAATGAATTGTTTATGCAAAAACACAGATTTAAATATCAGAAAAAGTGAAATCAAGTAATCTTATGATCAAGAAAAGTTGTTAAGATAATTTGACATGCCTTGAAAGTTCCTTGGCTGTTTATTTACTATTGCTTCAAAAAGTTGCAATGTGTGGTTGTGTTTGAAATGTTACGAAAAAGTTATGTTCAAATATATTTGTATTTAGTAAGAAGAAAAAGTTGAAAAGATAAAGAGTATTGTATTGACAATAAAAAAGAAGTAAAACAGTATTGTATTAAAGCATTTGATGTTAAGAATTTAAAGCTAATGTTAAGGTTTATTTTTTATACTCAGCTAAAACAAAGGAATGAAATTCCATGTACTTTAAAAAATGTTTAGTTCATGTGTTTGTTTTTCTGTTTAAACAAATTCCAAAGAATTAAAACACTTCAAAAAGGTGAGAGAGAAAAGAGTTTTCTCCACAACGAGTGCCATAAATGATAAAAAGCTAACTCATGTGTAAAATAGATAAATTTGTTCAATGTGTGCCATAAAAAGAAAAGATCACTCTTGTTTAAAACAGCTTTAAAATAGTCAAGTCCTTTCTTTGCAGCTGAACAGAAATTATATGAAAAGATTCTTGATGATGTTTTTAGATAAGATAAAAGTAGTATTGTAACAAGTCGTTTTGTGACATATTCCTTTTTTTGTTAGTGCATTTTCTTATGTGAGCCATGAGAAAAGAGTAATAGAATTAACTGCCAAGATTAAGTAGGAGATACCCAAGTGTACGTAAAAAGTTTATTTCACTCACAATATATGTGGCATTTTTGTTGTATGCAAACTGTACAAAAGAATTATTTAGGACTATCTATTCATTTTAATACACGATAACTGAGATGATTGTTATAATCATGATTAATCATGTTGAAAAATAATGGTTAAATGTAGTAAAGAACTAAAAAACTCAGCAATTGCTCCCATTTCAGTCTTGTCCACTCCTTCACATTGTCTACCCATGTCTGAGGATATGACTACCTAGGTATAAAACTGATGCGCAAAGGGCAGACAATTTTGCAAAGACTTCTAAATTTTGTTCAAATCAAAAGTAAATAATAAACAAATAGCAAATCGTGCATTGGGGTGGCTTATATTGAATACCAATTTTTTTGTATTTTTTTTTCAGTGGCACCCAAATCTGCCAACCATGTCAAAGAGGCTGAAAGTTTACTAATCAACGTAGCAGGGAGGCTGCTGATGTTACAAAGAGATAGGAGTTCACCTTCAATGGTAGGAGAGCCACTTGATAGGAGGAAACACAATGAGGTACGAAACACGCAAAATTAACAATTACATTAACAATTGCATTAACAATTAATTAAAACTTTTTTACTACACAACATAAATGACAATAAGCGAAAAAATAACTGACGATCCAGGATTCAAACCACTTTGCTAGTGTGAAGTCCTACCAATGGAGCTATTGATCAGATGGAGAAGAACAGGGTCTTTAGTTCTAACCTGTTCCTCTAACATCCTCTCATCCAAGAAGCGTAGAAATAGGAACATAAAGTTTAAATTTCCGACAACAAAACATTTACTGGCTTGTGTAACACCTCAGCACATGATAACCAGCACATGATAACCAGCACCATTTATTATTATTATTATTATTATGATAACTATCCGATAAGATTTTCCCCGACCCAGACCTACCTGGAGGTAAAAAACCACTAACAGGCCTTATTTTATTCATCAGGTCAGGCATGTTTACTTTGTTTGTGTCTTGGGTTTTACAGAACATATTATTCTTACTGAGTGTGCTACACCTTACTGTATTATTTTGAATTGTACACTATTTTGTTTTAAATTTGTATGTTTGTCATTTGCAAATAGTTCACATATTAATTGGTTACGCAAAGTCTTGCGTTCATGCAGATATGCACGTGTTGGTGTCAAATGATGTGATTTATAAGAAAATATATCCATTGATAGTAGGAGCCCAGTTTTCATTCTTATTGTGTCATCTTTGAATATTTCAGATGCCATTTTGTGCACCCATCGTGTTAGCATCTGCCGTAGAGAACATGTGGACAACAGCCAGGGCAGATAGAGAGAAACCTCATCTAATGGAGGCACTATGGTTGGGATGCGGTGCTGCAGGGATGAAGGTCAGTGCATTTGGCAAAGATAAATATAACAAATTAAATTTCAGCTGATTTGTAGTGCACTTTGCTTCCCTGACTTTGTAATTCCACACGGCCTGAGCACACTTTATAGAGCAATCAATCAGTATTCATGTTTGAAGAAAGAGGCATTGGGCTAGAGAATTTCTCTTTAAGTGTTTATCTTGAGATAGTGGGTTAAATGTAAAGAACATAAGAACACAGTCAGGACTAATAGACAGAAAAGTTCAGTTTATTTATACCATATTTTCAGAAATGTTGAACTTCATTTAATATTAATAGCACAGGACAAACTAGTATAGTAATAATTGATAAGGTTGAAACGGGTTCGCAGTCGAACAAGTTAGAAACTGTCAAGCTTTCATCAGGAGTATCTCGGACTTCTTCAGGACAAACAATTAAGTTAATTGAGACATATAGGCTGCCCCTTGCCTATCTTTGGTGGCTCCGGAAAGAGCCGCCCACTGCAGACTGAACCAAGTCAACAGAGAACAACCAGATTTCGCCTATCTGCAAAAGCTGCCCCTTGCTTTCTTTTTGAAA
>JAUMTS010097225.1:0-10379 GCA_032273385.1 Ophiopholis aculeata | reverse complement strand
ATACTTGGTCTGGAGGACATTGTCGCTTCGCAAAATCCAAACAAAATTATTGACCCATTACATTAATATGTTTAAACCAATAAACAAAATCACGACTGAAAAAACTGGGACGAGGAAAGTTAGTATTTTTTCTGTCTTATCCTTTATGCATTGTGGTTATCTAAAGGCTTAGTTTGTGTCTATAGTCGACGAGAAAATGTCAAGTAAAGCATGTAGTAAATATGCATGATGATAGGTATTTGTCATCATAAGTAAACATTAAATTATTGAAAAACGATTTGCTTTAATTAATTAAACTTGTTTTAAATGCATACACAGACTTAAAGGAAACAAACCATCTAGTTACCCAGTTTTAAAACAATGTAAAATCATTACTTTGACCAAAAACGAATTATATCCGAATTTAAAATAAAGACGGTGATAACCCTTTTTTTTCCGTCTTGATAATATTTTAATTTTCCCTTACTTTGTTTTTAAAAGGCCAGGATACCTGTTAATTAGCCCGGTGGCTATTCAGGTTTGTACATTCAATAAGTTTGAAATTTTGTTTTGTTTTTAGCTTGGACTAGCATGCTTCCCAACGGATTAACCTGGGCAAGCAAAAAAACAAAAAAACAAACAAATAAAAAATACAGACAGACAAACAAATAAACATACAGACAGACAAACAAACAAATAAACAAATAACCATTCCAAAAATGTTAACTTTAATTGTTCCATTGCACGATTAAGTTACACTTAGAGGCAATATCTCCCAGAAATATATTAAAAGTGTGCAAGTAGATATAGTGCTATACAGAAATCATCTGTGAACGCTGACATGCCACAAGTAAAAAAACATAGAGAATTCGAGAAAAAATCACCACAATTCATTTATTGCCGCCTATAAATGGGTTGCCAATCCTCAACTGATTTTCTTTCCATGATCTCCGTATGTGTTTGGTTAAGCATGATTGTAGAACTAAAAAATCATGTACCCAGCACCTGCACATTATTTGCTAACCATACGAGTATATCATAGCATACTAGTTTCTATATAACATTATACAGAATATTGATCAACTAACATTGCTTTTATTAAACGGCACCAAAGGCATAATTCGATTTGTGTTAGTATAAAGGAAGTAGGAACATGCATGTTTCAAATTTATTAATGCTGTCGATTTCTTTCTTATTTAGATAACGGTTCATAACCATTTATAAATCTATGGTATAAGGAATGTTTTGAAATGGAAACACTGCAGTGTAATTAGAATTTGCTAGGAAGTTGATTTTTTTTATACTGAGACCAAGTGGTGTATGGGCAGTAGGGGTTAAAAAAACATCACTAGCGAATATGACCAAACTGTGATTTGCATTCTGTTTTCCAGAATGATACTTTATCAATTTTTCTTAATGTTTGTATACATCATGTAAGGTCGGTTTTAAAGTGCTCAGAAATGTCTTTTAGTTGGTAAGTTGTTTTGGGGAAACTAAAAAATGGCGTCTTCAAAGTAAATGGTGTTTTTGACACGGCTTTTCTTTGTTAACGATCTTCAAAGGCTACCAAGACAATTAAGGTTGCTTTTGGTGATTCTTAACAAACTGGACTACGTGGTCAACATAAATATTTCAGAAAACAGGAAGATTACAATGCAGAAGTACATGCTTTGGTTCTTTATCTATCACGCATTGATGCTTCTGTTTATTTGCCCTTCTTTTTTTTACTAAAAAGTAAGTTAGTCTTGATAAATCATATATAAATTTGTCTAAACCAAGAAGACAATTCACCATATATCGATTCAAGTTTCTCGCGATGCCAGAAACCTGTTTTTAACTTTACATCTGCACACATTTTATGGCTTCCATCGACTGAGAAACACAGTATCCTTTCAAATTTTGCTAAAATGCGTAATTGAACACATTGACACATAATACTTTTCAGGCCACTAATTTTCGCATTAATTCACATCCTATATAGTAGAATTGCGGAGCTGACTTCTTTGTATAGAGAGAACAATCAATTCTCAGATAAGGAACTGGTGACATGTTAATGCAGAATATTCATTTTAATGGCTCTCACTTAATCTACCCATATCCTCAATGATGACCTTTAGCAACATGAATGTTTCCCTTCACCTCATGTCTACTGCGTAATCTTATTTTACAATAACTATCGACCATTTACAAAAGCGTCCATTGCAGGCGTAGAATAATATAAGACGGATTATTGACATGGAACACATTTGTGCCAAATAGCAATTTGACACTCTGATACAAACCCACCTGGAACATCACTTATTCTAATGTGAAGATACGCGGAGCAGAGACAAAATATAAACGGGGAAAAGCTTAGATTTCCAGTAGATAGCTTCACCAACAGCTATAAATAGACTTTCTGGCGGCATTGGCATTTATACTTTGCTAAATGGCGATCGTTTTAACATTATCCTCTCAACTTTGATAATTTGTGTCACTCAATGGACCTGTGGATTAAAGCTCTCAAATTGAATTGTGAAGTTAACTTCATTGAATATAGAAAATGGTCAACTGTCACATCCTGAACAGGTGACATGACAGGGCAGGAACGTAACTTAATTGTCTATGACTTAATCTACAAGTACGCATGTCCTCGATAATGACCGTTAGCAAATCGTATGCTACCTTTCATTAGGTATGCTACTTAATATTGTATTGCAGTAGACTGATTACATTTAACACATATTTAATGACGTTTTCACCAGCTGATTGAGCGAGAAACACTTTTTGCCGAATGTATAAGTGGGTGTCATTTTGCCAGTAATAATTAGTACTTTCGACAACATTTCACAAACTTGACATGAACTTTCCCGGATGGATTCTTCAGTGAAAATCGGATCATTAATAGAGTACTCCAAGACAACCAACAAACAGGAAAAAATAGGTACACTTACATTTCTGAAATGTAATTGTACTTATGTTATTTTAGGGGCAAAACATTTTTTCACAAATCCTTAAAATGTCCATATGGCGGCCATTTTTAAAACGACACGGGAGATCTGAATTCGTTCTCACTAAAATTGCAAAATGTTAAGTTAGGCAATTACAAACATAATAAGCCTAAAATATGTTTGCGTTTTAACGGGAGACGCGAAAAACAAAATGTTGGGTCCAAATGGACCCCCTTATGCACTTAAGTGTTAAGATCAAAATATGAATCAAGCCAGATTATGTGTTCAAATCAAACAACTTAAGTCACAAAACATCAATAAAAGTCAATACTAATAGGAAAAGTAGAATGCTGGTAATTTTGTTTTATACTTTCAGTAGCTTTTGTCAATAGTGCCTTAAATTGAATAAGTTCTCTCACACTTCTGTGCTAAAGTACTTTAGCGACTTCACAATAAATTTGTTTCATGTATTTTGACGTTCCCATTCTACAACCAAATAAACTAAATTTCGTTATTTCAGTTTACGAATATGTGCTAGCGCTCTATATACATATGATTATTCGCCTACATTACATTTACATTATTATTGCAGGTCATGACATATACGAGAAGTAGTTTTTGTCTTCAATTGTTGACATAACACATAGCTCTTGTGGAAATGATTGCTCTGACAACAGTGTGGAATATGATAGGTAAAGGCAAGGGATCTCTTTACTTATTGTGTAAAGTCGGAAGTGTTTGTTCTTGGGCTCTGGTATAAGTACAAACATTGAATAATATATATAGAACATCTGAGTTCAATCATTTTTTTTTGTAGAAATGCATTTATATTTGAATAAAACATTTGTATACAATTATCTACTCAAGTACAGATTGGTATCTTACGATTACCCTCCTTGGCAACTTTATTTTTTATTTGAGCACAAACTGGTATAATATAGAAATATTGATATCGTTTATGTGTGTATTTTTGACAAACAAACTTGATAAAGAGAAACATAAATTGTTCCAAATATACCAAATCCATGAATAAAACATGCAACTGCATTAATAGCCTGCGTTTTGATTAGTGCTGACTTAATTTAAATACTATTATTACTATATACGATTTAACAGCTGTGATCATTGTTATTTGAAGATGTCAATTAGTCTTATCAGTATTTTATTGGAAACTACACAATAAGGTGTTAAATTATCACATTGACAAATCTTGAAAATCTTTTAAGATAACAAAAACACCAAACAGAAAAACAGAAAAAAAGATTAAATATGATACAGCAAGGTGATATATAATAATGTTGATATTTATGTTAAAAACATACTACCATAATTCCCAATATAACAATAGTTTGTCTGGGTTTTCATAACATCGTCATATGTAAAAGTGTGAAACTTACTTGATTAATGAGTGAAGTTTATTAACTGAAGTGGCAATTTTTACTACTGCTACAGATATCACCAAATTGAGCAAATAATTGTCTTAATCTGCCCGATTGTTGTCACTAACTTCCTATAAATATACCATTATTGAAGCAAGGATCCATTTGTTATTTTCTCATTTACTCCTTATTAAAACAAGATTGTTAATATCGCTATAAGAACCGAAATGTGTTTCTGCCTGTGTAAGCTTTTTTTAATCGAAATATTTTAGGTTGAAAACCAACACATATAATGGAATGTATGAATCTTTAGTATCATTTAAAACCCTTTAACCGCAGTGTAATTACGTGCCTTAAACGGTCCGTTAGACATGATCAGAACATGTCATTATTGACTAAAAGGAAACTTGATTAGACCTTTGTCCGACGTCGGTCGAACTACGTCAAATTATGGAGTAATAAAATGTGGCACAATAAGTGTAAAATTGTAAGATTGGAAACTATATGCTTAAGATTTAGGTTACCTGCCCCATTTCCGTTACCACTTCTTTCTGAAGTTTTTCATTCTTTTCCAAAATGTTGTTCTGGGAATCATGTTTCCAAGGTCGTTAACAAATGTAAATTATTATTCTGATATATTGGCATAATTAAGTGCGTCATTTCATATATCTCATTTGAGTAGCATGTAGAAAGCTTCATTAAATTGATATATTTATCCCGTATATTTACATATGACTAGTCTCTGTGTTTCCGAGAGCATAATTGAACCATTGTGATTTAGATCTTATGCACCATATAAATACACAGCGTGAAGGTAATACCATATTTGGATATCCACCTGCACACGGAGAGTCGTGCTTGAGTTATATTGGCTCACGAATATGCAAATACTGGTGTTGTCGTCGAGCGCGATTTCAATCCAAGCTATCGACCACGCCACGAGAGTCTTCTGTTCGTGGACGTAGTCATTCATGATTTCATTTCGTTACCTGGCAACTATTTTTTTATATTAAAATATGTGAACTGTATTTCTTTTGTATACCGCTGTCTTATTTCTTCTACCCACGACATTCGTTTATTTACCAAAACCTCCTTAACAAGATGGAGAACAACTTTAAGACAATCCTGTTACAAGCACTAGTGCTGGATGAATTTAATATTCCGGTTCCAAAATTAAAGTAAAAAAACCATTGATACCAAAAATATCAGTAAAAAGTGATAAAATCATCTGGAATAGACCTCAGCTATTCTATTAAAATATTCCACTTAAATCGTGCCAATATAGTTCTCGCAACAAATAAAACACTGGATGCAATCACACCATACGTAATCAAGACCCTGGCAGAATATAGGTACACTGAAACGTACCTAATATGTACCTAAAATGTACCTAAATTGTAGCTATTCAACAAATACGTATCTTTTAGGTACATTTGCATGTACTTAAACTGTACCTATTTGAAAATATGTAAGAGGAAATGTACCTAAAATGTACCTAATATATACCTAATTTGAACTTTAAAAATATTTCTTTCCCATTTCATCTAAATTGTACCTAAAGTGTACCTATTTTATAGTTAGACTATTTACCATGTACCTAATATGTACCTAATTCATACTTGGTCAATATTTTGGGCTTTTTGGTGTACCTAAAATGTACCTTATTGGACTTGGCACATTTACAAGTTTCTATGATCATGACAGTGTACCTAAAATGTACCTATTTTTACTTAGCAATTATTCAAGTTTCTCTACATTAATCGGTGTTCCCTAAATATTTGTGATTTGCATATGAATAGATCACATGATCACTGTCAGTTTATTTTCAAATTTGCTTCATATGGCAGTTGGGATCTTGCTGTACTATATATGTGCTGCACATTGGGATACATTTTGCCTGTTTTTAAACAATTCAGGCACATTATACAATGGACATTTTGACACTGATTCTACCTACAGTATTATGTAAGTGAATTTTAACATGTTTAAGGACAGGTATGTTTTATTTTGTGTAACATGCAAAGCCAATATCATGTAATATAAATGTCAGCATCTATACTAGGTATATACCATATGTAGCTAGCCTCCATGTATGTAAGCTTAACAACATTTGGATTCTGACAGCTGCTAAATTTTGCACAATGCACAGTCAAACAATCTAGCATTGTATTAATTTAAATCATGGTTTTGTATTGTAAATAATGCAGTAAACTATTAGTTACAACAGGTATCGATGTTGACACATGTTATTTTAATTGTGGTAACAGCCTGACTCGGATTTACATGTGTGCATAAATCATTCAAATTAAAATAGGCCTACTATATAATGCATGGGATACATGAATATGACACGTACGTGCACAGCGCTGCACACATGTGAGGCGTTAATTAGGGTATCAAAAAACAACAATTTGAGGAAAGGGTATAACAATGTGCGTATGTATATTCTGTACTTTTAAACTCGAGCTAAAATGATTCTAGGCTATACATCATGAACACGTTTGAAAAGGGGTGTTTTTCAGTGAGTCATTAATTAGAAATCCACTCGTTTAAAGGTACTTGACATTTTGGCAAAATTGCATTTAGAAGGAAGGTAAATACCCGCAAAAAACTTATTCAGGGGTTTAATTATTTTACTCAGAACAAACCCCAGTAATATACATGTAGAGTGCCTTATCTGAGTGACACCCTAGAGGTTCATTTGGTAGCAAGCAAACACCCACTAAGTTTCATTGTCTTCAACATGAAAAACTCCACCAAGGGTCCGTCATTATTAACAACAGAGAGAGAGAGGTGCAGCTTCGGGGGATCATGTGATTGATATGTCTTGGCAAATAGGTAGGGGTCATGTAACTTTTTCCACACAGTGGAGCGGTTAATTGTGTAAACTATTTTTCAAACTGTTTTTCACAAATGGTTAGTTTCCCATCCCTCCAAATGGATTTCGATAAAAGGTCGATCACTATTTACGCGAGGGGGGATATTTGTTTGCAAATTATTCACCACCACTTTCTTGAACACATTCACATTTCATGCACCCCCCCCCCCCAGTACCATATGCGCAATGCGAAGTGTCCTTACCAGAAATGTTTGCGTATTATTAGTTATTAAGAATTGCAGATAAGTAAATTGAAAGTGGTTTAAACTGAACCCAAAACATCTTTTCAAGCTGGAATTGCAGCTACCCGTTTTGTTTTCCATTTTACAGAAAGAAGTGAACAAAGCTAGCAAAGATGGGACAAGGAGGCATGTGCCCAAGGCGCCACCTTGGAGGGGGGTCACACAATTTACAATCAAGAGTATATATTTTTAATCACTGAATGGAGCCCCACATCATGGCGGGCTATAAGGTGGTCAGGCCGTTCTGTTGGAGAGCTAAGGGCTCCGTTTCTGTTTCAAGGGAAGAGTGGAGGGGGTTCGAGCCCCTTCCTGGTATGTACCTAAAGCGACCAGTTTTGGAATCGAAAACTAGTCAAATTAGGTACTGTACCTAAAGTGAACGGTTTTCGGTTCCAAAACTGGTCACTTTTAGGTACTGTACCTAAAGTGACCAGTTTTCAAAATAAAAAATGGTCAAATTAGGTAGTGTACCTAAAGTGACCGGTTTTCGGTCACTTTTAGACCTGTACTGTACCTAAAGTGACCAGTTTTCAAAATTAAAACTGGTCAAATTAGGTACTGTACCTAAAGTGACCATGTATTGCAAGTGCAAGTATAGCCACACTCAGGCTTACGGTTTAAACCCCGGGTTAAGGTCGAGATAGTGTTGTGTTAAGAGTAGAGGTAGTACTGCCGACGTTTACGCCGGATTTTACAAGAAACAAATTCATATTTAGATGTAATGTAAACAAACGGCTTGCCTTTGAAGATGAATTTTCAAAATGGAATTATATATTCGTGAAGTTTGTGGATTGTATGCGTCACGTACAATATGTATCACTTTATATGTATAATATGTATGACTTGACTGAGGGCTTCCCCTCAAATCCCCTCAAAGAAACCCTTAGGAATTGAGATATGGATAAATTGGTTTTGAACGTGCATATTTTCTGTCAACTACATTTATAATTAATAACCTTAGATGTACTATTTTATGGTTCATGTGCGTAAAGTGATGTAGGATGACAGGTAGCTGGAGGTGTATGTATTCATATAAGGACACAATGACTTTTTTTTAGAAATAACACATTGCTTCATTTCTTTATACCAATGATAAATGTGTGCAGTTATACATTTGTTACCTCAATTCCCAGAAGGGCCTGGTTGCAGTTACCTTTGGATTTGCTTAAACAATTCAATATATGATCTAACTTTGCCAAGCAGTTCAATGTAGTCATTTCTAGCCGCATAACGATGCCTGAATGTATCAAAGGGATTGATTTCATCTCATGGAATGTGTATGTGAAGGAAATAAATCTGATTTGATATCAACTGTGACACATCTGACTGTTCAGTATTTGCACTATTCAGCACTATATTTGCAAGAAGCATGTCCTAGTTTTACTGATTGCCCACTGACTGCTGATACATGCACAACTTAAGACTCGTTAAACCTGCTGAAGCAACCATGTTTATATCATTTCAATGATCGTTGTAACACCCCAGAACAGAAAAAAGATTTGTAAATGATGGCGAAGAATAAGAGAAAAAAGATCAGATAATTCTGAATTACTCACAATTGGTTTATGGAATACACGTTCAGTTAAAAACAAAACAATAACCTGTTCAGATTATGTTATTGCTCATAACATGTACATCCTTTTCCTAGTGGGAACATGGCTTTAAGACTCAGATATGGATTTATAAATGCCCCCTGATCAAGCGTATACAGCCAATGGTGGATTAGAAGTGGTTTTTATGCACGAAATGAAACTTCAAATAAGTCCCACTGCTTTCAACTCGGTTTCTTTTGAACATATTATCGTCTTTAATATAAAAAAAAAGGTATTTGTATAGGCTTATATATAATAGACCCCTACTATCTTCAGAGATGGGATTTCAAATAAGACCATTTTTTTGGAGATTGAAGATTTTTCTGATACACTAGAACACCCGTAGCACCTATTTTATTATAGCATTTAACCCCGGGAAGACCACTCGTTGATTTGTGACTACAGCCATAATATTTCATTTTGTAGATGGTTTATCTGAGCAATTGTTATAGTTATAGAGTATTCCTAAACCAAAAACATCTTTTTATTTATTTTACCCTGCGACTAGGTGATCCCTACTTGAACTTTGACCCTAGCAGTTATTGCATTTGGTTATTCTAACTAAATTTAGTAGTCATAGGCCCTAGAGTGATTCAAGCAAATATGCATACAGTTGACCCCTACCTGACCTTTAACCTCAGCAATGTCTTTCGTTTGTGTCCGATATTCTTCTGACCAAATTGGGTGTTCATAGAGCACTCTTTCGCAAAAGTGTCCCTTGTTGACCCCGGGTGACCCGTGTCTGACCTTTGACCCCATCAATGTAATATGTTCAGGTCAGGGGTTATTCTAAAAAATGTGTAGTCATACAGTGTTCGTAAGCTAATTGGCCTCTAGTTGACCTATGATGACCCCTACCTGCCCAGGTCAAAATTCCAGTTGAACATAGTAACTGGATTCAGCAGGAACCAGTTGAAAATCCAGTTGAACCAGTTGAAAAATCCAGTTGAATCCAGTTAAACCAGTTGATTCCGTAATGGAAAATGGGCAAACTTTTTAACTAGATTTTTACTGACCAGTTGAACTCAGTAAAGACCCAGTTGAACACAGTTGAAAACAGTTCAAACCAGTTAGTCCGTCATGGAAAATGGGCAACATTTCAACTGGAATTCGACCTGGGTGATCTTTGCCCTTGGACATGTATTTTGTAATGTGGTAGTCATAGAGCATTCCTAAGCATTCCTAAGCAAATAGGCTTCTAGTCGACCCTTTATTACCCCTACGTGACCTTTGACCTCAGCAATGTGTTGTGTTCGGGTCAGAGGTTCTTCTGATCAATGTTAGTAGTCGTAGAGTATTCCTAACCAATTTGACCTCTAGGTGACCTTTGACCCGTGGGATCGCTTCGGAAACTTGACCACAAACCTGAGGCCGTCGCC
>JAUMTS010097114.1:0-10379 GCA_032273385.1 Ophiopholis aculeata | reverse complement strand
TAGTGCTAGCGCCGTAATTTGGCAGCATTATAGCACTGCGCCTTAATATCCCTTACATTCCTTGGGATGATATGTCGTGCATTATAAAAACTAAAGTTTAATATAATCGCTGGTTTAAAAATACATTGAAACGTATGACCATGCTCCCAAGTATTTTAATCGTACAAAAGTAGGTGGCATGGGCTCAAATTAGAATATATCTTGTACCAGCAAAATCATTGCAAACATTGTACTGTCCATTGACATTAGTGTATGTGTTTTGTGTGATTTCAAGGTACATGTGATCAATCAAGACAATCACCCAACAGAGATCTACCCAAGTCTTGCTTTAACACATCAGGTAAGTTTTTTATTTCTTAATGGAAGATGAACTATTATGACCTTCCAAAGGACCAGTACGTTGTATAATTTTCAAAAAGAGAAAAAAAAAACCAATTCAAGATTTAAAAACATTGTAAGAATCATAATAATAATAATAATATTTAGCATTTATATAGCGTTGTTCATCTAGATCAAATTGCTGTTACCTATTATTATTATGCTGCCGTTTCAACTTGGGTGGCAACACGGCCAATGTGCTCTCCCAATCATGACATTTTAAAGAGGATGACAGCAGGAAGGATCTGTCTAAACCTTCCTGAAACAGAGGGAGTTTTAAATTGGAATTTTTGTATGACATCTTTTATTATGTTTATAACATTCCTGATGAAATTCTTCAATTAGACAACAACAAAGAACTGTTAAAGAATCGTATGCCATTTTTTTTTTCTTCTTATTTAAAATTAAAAACAAGTTTAGAATTCAACATGTTACAAAAACATTTTTTCTGTTTCATGCTTGAGTTTCATAATTGGAATAGATTTCATAAATTTGGCCAAATCCAGATTGGATCCAACCCATTATAATCGCTGGTTTAAATGCATTGAAAGGTATATGACCATGCTCCCATGTATTTTAATCATACAAAAGTCGGTGGCCTGGGCTCATATTAGAATATATCTTGTACCAGCCAAATCATTGCAAACATATTGTACTTTCCATTGACATGAGTGTATGTGTTTTGTGTGATTTCAAGGTACATGTGATCAATCAAGACAATCACCCAACAGAGATCTACCTGAGTTTATAAGTCTTGCTTTAACACACCAGGTAAGTTTTTGTTTCTTAACCCTAACTGCATAGAATCGTACAAAATCGTACACAGACTAAGTCCAAATACATCACAATCGGTGATTGCGCAATCGCCCGAACCTATCTATACACAAAGAAATGCTGGCTTGGCCAACAAACCGGAGTGGTGTTGAGCCCCTGTCCCCAGGCTAGCACGCGAGAGGTCCCGGGTTCGAGCCCCGGCCTGTGCGGGCGCTATGCGCATTTTTTTTCCCTCCCTCCCTTCCTTCTTTCTTGAGGAGATAGTCTCCGTACCACCTTCCCCACAACCACCTGAGGGGGTTAGGGTTAATGGAAGATGCACAATTATGACCTTCCAAGTACCAGTATAATTTTCAAAAAGAGACAACAAAAAAACTATTTCAAAAATTACCAAAATTGTAAGAATCATGACATCTTTAAATAGGATGGCAGCAGGAAGGATTTGTCTAAACCATCCTGAAACAGAGCTATGAATTGGAATTTTTGTACGACATTTTTTAGTATGTTTATATCATTCCTGATGAAATTCTTCAAATAGACTAAACAAAAAAATAGTTGTTTAAGAAACAAATGTGAAATGCGTTTTTGTTTTTTCTTTTAGATTTTAAAACTTAATTTATTTTGAATTAAAATGCCATTTGAAACCAATTCCAGAGGTAGGGTACATACATTTTTAACAAAGGAAAATGTACCAAGTACAGATTCTAAAAACTTTTTTTTCCTCAATATTTCTCATAATTTTATAGTTTTGCAACCAAAAGACTATTTAAAATTCACATTGTTGAAAAGGTAAATTGCCATAACATGAACCCTACGGTCAATGTGAAAAGGGAGGAACATTGATTCAAATAAAGACTTTTTCCCTAATTGGCGCATTCACATCAATTGTTGTCGAAGTCGAGGTCAAAGCAAAGGGTTGTCCAACATAATGAATATTTTTATGTAATATGTAAACTTCTGAATTGGCTAGATGGTTTTTAGTTACCAGCAATAATTTAATTCATGATAAAGAGTTTATAGTAATGTTTAAGTTTATTTCACAATTCGTATTCTGGTCAAATATTGAACAGCACCTAAGGCCAAATGAAACAGGAAGGCTCAGATATATTTGGCTATACATGCTAATGCACGTTTAAATAGAAAATAAGCAATTTTGTTAGTGGTTTTATTTTTGTTCATTTTTTTGGCTTATAACAAAAAAGTGCCACAAATTTTGATCAGCCCGTAGGGTAATGCAGCAAAAGTGATTAAACATAGTTATGCCAGAGGGTACGTGAGGCATTTTCACCTTTATTCTTAATTTCCCTCGGCATTTTGGTATGAAGTATTTTTTAAAGTTCAAACCATTGAAAAACCACAGCATTCATGTTGTAATGGCTAAAATACTTGGTCTAGTTTTCAGTTCACTTATAATCCTGTTGGCCCTGGTCCTGGATGCACCAAAGGTTTTATTTTATTTTCATTTGAAATCTGCAGATTAACGATGCGCCCAGTCTGTACCAATATCATGTGGTGTTAATGCATAATCCAATATTTTGTTCAATTCTTCAGGTTAAATACAACACCTAGAAAGACTACCAGAAAGACAGCAATAAGAGGACAGGTATACCAACTAGAGGCGGGAGAACACTGCTTAAAAAACAGAAACGGATTGAACAAAACAAGACAAGTGAAATCTAAAAGCAAACAAGTCTAAACAAAGAAGCAAGTGGGTAGAAGTATACAAACATAAAAACAGCAAAGCCTAACTAATGACAAGAAACTGAACTGACTGTCTTATAAAATTTCAATTCTGCCCTTGCAGCTGATAGGTGTGTTATTCGGGGCTCTGTCTTTTTTTCTCTTATTTTTTACCTTGTTAAAGCAGTGTTTTTAATAATAATAGCTAGTTTTTGTATAGCACTGCAAGTTTGCTGCTGGTAAATCGTAACAATCAGGTTGCTTCATTAAGAGTGTATCTTTGTGCACATCCTTCAGCACTTAAATTGTAATATTCAATCTTGTACATAATTGTTACCCCTTTGGATGTTAATTTGTATTTCATAAATAGTTTTTATCTTATTTCACATTGGCTGTACAAATCTTTGGAATCATTTTGATCCATCTATTGTGCCCCTTCTGGTCAGTTGGTACTGTTTAATACTGTGATTAGCCCTGTCTTATAGAAAGACATCAAAGCCAACTACAACTTGCAAAATGTCAAACGGGACATTTTGCTGTGCTGTAAATTGCACTTCATCACAGTACAAGAGTGGGGAGAAAACAGAGTTGTCTTTTTTTGGTTTTCCAAAGGAAAAAAAAATAAGAGATCGATGGTGCAATCTCATTAAACGCACACACGGCAGAGACAATTTCAATGCCGATAAGGCTAAAATCTGCCAAAAACATTTTATTGAATCAAATTTTATTCGCGGTTTTGGCTCCAGAGGGAAAATTACTTTAAAAAAAGGAGCTGAACCCATCCCATATTTAACCAAAGACAAAACTAAAGAAAGAAAGGCACCAACACCACGCCAAGGTACCCCGACCAGCAGAGTAAGAAAATCCCCGAGAAAACCATGTCCCAGACCACCATTATTTCATGACCCTCCCAGCTTGGATGCATCAGTGCAGAAAACCCCTACCTGTAAGTCTGTAAATACAGAACCAGGTGAAAATAAGGAAATAAAAAGAAAGGCGCTAACACCAGGCCAAGATATTGTCAAATTAAGAAAAATAACACCAACTCCAGAAACTCTTCATCACATCAGCATGATTAGATCACCCATCAAACCTTCCGTATGTGATGCAGGTGTACAGTGCAACATCTTGAATGATCATGCTGATGAAATGAGGAGACTGGAACAAGAAGTCACAAGGCTAAAGGAAGAACTTGATAGTTTATCTGATCACATGGAACATATACAAGCTTACAACATTGAGCTACTTGGTGAGAACAGTGAGTGGAGTAATAGGCTATTTTCATATCAAAATCTAACTGAAAAGGAAGTCTCATTTTATACTGGGTTTCCAAACCTTGAAAGTTTAGAGGTAATGTACAATTTTTTAGATCCAGGTGATAATTTGGAACATATTAATTTATACCAGCCTGGAAAATCCGCCTGTTGTGATGATTCAGACTGGAAGAGAGGTCCAGCGCCAACGATTTCTGGTAGGGAATTGTTTTTGATGACTCTCTGTCGTTTGCGTCAAGGTTTTCTTGAATGTCATCTTTCAAAGTTGTTTAACATTACTCAATCTAGTGTTAGTAAGTATCTCATTTCAATGCTAAATTTTATGTATATCAAGTTAGGTTCATTACCAATATGGCCTGATAAAGAAGAGGTTTTAAATTCCATGCCTGATAGTTTTAAGAAGAAATATCCAACCACCCGCTGCATAATTGACTGCACAGAAGTTTATTCTCAGTGCCCTACAGCATTACGTAACCAATCAATTATGTACAGTCACTACAAGGGGCGAATGACCTATAAGGCTTTAGTGGGTATTATTCCTGGTGGAGGAGCCAGCTTCATTTCTGCCCTTTACCCAGGCTCTCTTTCTGACAGGGCAATTGTAGAGCGTTGTGGTCTATTGCAAAGGGAATTGTGGAATGTTGGGGATTCAATCATGGCAGACAGGGGTTTCACTATCGAAGACTTATTGGAACCTCTTGGTGTTGATCTCAACATTCCAGCATTTTTAGATGGTCGTGCTCAGTTTAGCGCAGAAGAGGTCATAGAGACTCAGCA
Organism: Ophiopholis aculeata; assembly: GCA_032273385.1. NCBI lineage: Eukaryota > Metazoa > Echinodermata > Ophiuroidea > Amphilepidida > Ophiactidae > Ophiopholis > Ophiopholis aculeata. The sequence continues at coordinate 5,496 of JAUMTS010097114.1, read as the reverse complement.
AATAGCATCATGGAGGATTCATGTGGAGAGATACATAAGAAGGGTGAAATGCTACCACATCTTTGACCGACCAATCCCTCTTTCAATGCATGGCACAATAAACCAGATTTGGACTGTTTGTGCCATGCTTGCCAATGCAAACAACCCTCTTATTTCATTTGAGTCTCATGATGATGATTAATAATATCAATGATGACTGTGTATCTGTCTGGCCATTCTGAAGTGCCATACCATAGACAGTACAGCAAGGGAAATGAGTAGAAAAAAGGGGTGGTTAAGTAGCTTGGTACGTTCAGTTGGGCTGCCAACCATACGGGTTGTGAGATCATGTTCTGCCTTATTAATTTCTCCTCAATGGTGACTGTTTATCTGTCTGGTCATTCTGACTGATAACATGTATAGATGCCATAGATAGTACATACAGTCTACAAGAGCCAAAGAATGATCTTAACACAGTGCATGTTCAATACAGCGTGGTTGTCCATATCTAGGTCAATATCTATATAACAAATTGTTTACTTTTGTGTGTGAATGCTATTATGGACTATGGTAGTTCAGTTGGGCTGCCAACTATACGGGTTGTGGGATCATGCTCCGCCTTGATAATTTCTCCTCAATAGTGACTGTTTATCTGTCTGGTCTTTCTGATAACATCTATCATCGATGCTGTGCCCCACTCATTATTCTAACCTGAGACCAATATATTGGTCTCAGATTCTTACCAAGAAGCTGAATGTTGTAATTGTATTAACAAAAATATTTCCTTTCAAACGGCATTATGCCAAACTAATTTGGGTAGCCATGACTGGTACAGTAGGTCTTCTTTTATCGTAGCCCCCCCCCCCCCCACAAAAAAAAAATTGATTGCTTGTTTGTTTGTTTTCAACCTCCCTGTGACAGCCAGGGTCGTTCATAATATTTTGAAGTGTATTTCTCATAAAATACACAAAAATTAATATTCATGAGCTATTTTAGCTCATTATTATTGTAATCAATTTATTGGAAAAATAATTAAATGCAAAGAAACTTTAAATTGCAATAACTTGAAAATGGTAACTCCAATTTTGCTAAATTGTTTGTTATTTATACCTTACATGGGAAGCCTATAAATGTTGCAATCAAAACAATTGTTTTTTGGTAAGTGCCATGCACCTACAAATCAACTAACATGTTTAATATAAACTGCTAAAACACCATCCCTTTCACATTTTCAAGTGCAAAAATTGCAAGTTTGCAGCCAAGAAACCCACATTTTTTTAGGAATTTCCTAATTTAGGGTGTGTATACTTTTTATAGTAAATAAAAAATAAAAGTTTTTTTTCTGATTTCCAAAATTAGGGCTGGTTGATTTAAGAACAAACAAACAGGTTTGTTTTTGCCATATCAGTATGTGTCACCATCATGTTTGTATGTATACTTTTTGCAAAAATGCATTAATAAAATTGTAGGCAACAAATGTATCGTGATATTAACATATACTAAAGACCTGGTTGAGTACAACACAAAAAATCTTCTACTGGGGGTGAATCGGGTGTACAGTTCAAATGATATAGCAAGTTTAAGACGGTTGAATTTTTTAAAATTTTGTATTGTTTGGTAGCCAAAAGAGAGCCGTCTATTTTCTTATTTGTTTGACCCTTTAAGCTATTGTTTGATTGTGTAAGTAGCCTATAAAAATGTCCAACTTGGATGTGTTTCTTTATTAGTGTGCAGTCGTGTTAGAAAATATATCGCAATATATGTACTGAATGGAGAAAGGAGATTCAAATTGGATAAATTCTTGGCTCTTTATACTAAAAAAATAATACTTGGTAACATTAAAAATCAATAACTTTATTTAACCAATTAAAAATGCACCCACCCTTTAAAAAACACACACAAATAACATGCTTGTAGTCTATGGTATAATATTGTGTCATATTCCAATTTATTAGACCTGTAACATTTTGTTTTCAATTGTTAGCTTTAGCATGCTTGTTAAGTGCATACAGACGGGTCATAAAGAGGTAAATTGTCTGTTCCAAATCACTTTGATTTGAAATAACTATATATCTGTAAAAGTTTGCAACCAATATTCATGATTTCATTACAAGTATTGAAATAGTCATTCAAAATCAAGTACTAAATCTTGATTTCATGTCTTTTGTTACAATGACATGGAACAGACTGTTTACCATTTTGTTATTCATGTTATACAAACAAAATCATTCCTTCCAACCCAACAGACTGTTGACATTAAGCCTGATTTTGAAATATTTACATTTTCTTTTACTTTACGACAACAGAGGTTGAGTTACAAAATAGGTATTACCTTCATGTACGTAATCATGAAAAAATTCTTCTTATGTCAGTCCTCTAATAAATTATTTGTGATTCTTACATTGAAATAGAACCACAATTGCACAGGAAGTACACTTAAGTCCAGGACTAGAGTTGTTCAATGTTCATCCACCTTTGTGAATCTGAATCAGGGCCTAGGGTTTTTCATTATTTGCCATAGCAATGATAATTAAGAAAAGTTATTGTACATGTTAAAGCATACTTTTCCAAAACATTGTGTCTAAGTTTATTGAACCAACAATAGTTATCTTCAGTATAATAGTGTATCAATATTTATGTAAAATACGAATATACATGTGTTTGTACCATTGATGCAGTTTACAATAAACATGGGTTTAATTTGCCAGCGAAGTGTTACTTGTCATCTGATTACCACCATACTAACTGGATCACCACACAAAAGTATACCGCCATACACTTGTAAATAGTTGAGCATGATCAAGATACCAGAAAGATACGTAATCACTCTGCTGGCGAATAACAAACTTTGCAAATTTACAATATTTGTGCTCTCCAACTTTCTTTTTCTTTTTGTAGAGCCAACTTAACACAATCTGCTAAAGTGGAACCTCTTTAACACATACTCTGTGGGGCTACCAAATTTTGTTTGTGTTATTGACTTGAAATAAGTTTGGTTTATTGGGTTTTTTGCATTAATAGAGTTGTGTTAATGAGGTTCCTCTGTACCACCACAGTAACCAGTAGTCTAGTTTTCCGGGCCTTTTTTACGTTGTAAGTAAGCAAAGAACCCATTGGTGTTACCTCCTTACTGTTCCCACCACAGATATAGACTGGAGATCACAGACTGCCGTGCCATTAACATTAAGGTGAATTAAGACACGTTTTTTTTTCGCGCCAATCATGGACGCATTATGTTTTGGTTCATTGCTGTGTATGTTGTCAGCAAGGAATCAAATTAGAGCTCCATGGCTGACGGGGCCATTACACAGGCGTTATAGGTGGTCTGGGACCTCCGGTATATATCTGTGGTTCCACAGAAACTTACAATGAAATTCTGTGCCTTGCCATGACAAAATTGAACTTTTTCTATGGTAAATTCTTTTTATTTATTTCTTCAATTGCAATCACACTAAAAGTCAAGGAATATACAGGGTGATATAAAATCAACTTATGACCATTTTTCTATCTAGTACTGTGAAACCTTACAAAATTCAACGGCACCAATGAAATAAGTTTGTTATATCAAAATTTTGTAATGAATTACACAGAATTTAAGAGTGTGGACAAATAAAATACTAAACAGGAGTTTGCACTTTGCAGATTTTGTTATAATACGGTTCCACTGTATTTCATAGCATGGAAGAAGGAAATGAGAAGGAGAGGTTGAGGACAAACACATAATTAATTTGTTGGCCTTACGGTTATCATCTTAACAAATCATGCAATAATTCATACTGAAAGCTTCATCTGATCTGAACCGGTTTCATAGCTAATACAAATTGGTGGTCTTTTTAGATTAATGGCACAAAGTGAGTAAATGAGTTAATTTCAGCAGAGGCAGAGTCCAAGCCAATATAATGTTCTTGTGCTACAGGAATCAAAAAACATTTCAAAAGCAAGACCACAGTTATCATGTCACGTTCCAAAATATGATAATTATGAAGAAAATACAAAATGTTAAGCAATCTATAGGTTAATAAATGCACATTTAGTTTTGCGGGTGAAATAAGACAAAATCAATGCAGGCGCACTGGTTTTTGATGGTTTAACCCAATGTACTGGACCAGCATATTTAAAAGCCTATTTTATATAAACAGGGCCCTTAGGGAGAGCAGCACTTAAGTGCTGATAAGGCTACTCTGTATAAATAAAATGTTAATAATAATAAAATAAAGCATAAAACTCCAGTGCAAGTGCATTAATTTGTCACATTTCTCTAGCAAAATTAAATGCAAATTTATTGGCCTAATTACACTATAGATAAACAAACTACTGTAAAAGTTGAAATATTTGCGGTGGTTTTATTTTCGTGCATTTCGCTCATTAAAAAATACCGCGAAAATAACAACCCTTAAAAATTTTGTTTGCAACATGAATGTTAAGGTGACATAATTTTGATCTGCGAAAAATAAAATTCGCGAAAATGTCAATGATGTTAAAATGCGCGAAAATATCTGTACGCGAAAATATTGGCTTTTACAGTAGTTTGCTCAGTTTTGAAATGCTGTTAAGTTAAGTTGAAGCACATTTACCCAGTGAAAACATAGATTGTTCTATGCAGCGCAACAAAGCATCTCGCGCAGTACATCATAGTTGTACTACTTGTTCATATTATGCTATATTATATTATTACATAGAGTCGCCCAAAAGAATTATTACAGCGTGTGCATTGACTGAGTCATTGCAGAAGTCACATTTCAACTTGTCAATTGTGATATCCTAGCGGATTAATAGAGCATCTCACACAGCGATTACATTACATAGAGTCGCCCAAAAGAATCATTATCGTGTGTGCATTGACTGAGTCATTGTGGAAGTCACATTTCGACTAGTGAATTGTGAGATTGCGATATCCTAGTGGATTGAGAGAGCACCTCACACAGCCATTGCATTACATAGAGTCGCCCAAAAGAATCATTACCTCGTGTGCATTGACCTTATTATAATTTACTCATATTTGATCACACATTTTCTTCATGTATTCACTAAGTACACAAGCTAATTTTATTATTGTAGTTTGCACCACTTTACACATTATTTTGGCATGATTTACTGTGTGTGAAATAACAATCAGCAAGGAAAGTTCCTTAATGATGCATTTGCAAGATTTGACTGGGATATTTGGTCAGCTACACAAATACGAGGGTTTTCATATTACCGTGTCTTATCTAATTAGTATTCAAAATTCACAAAAATTATGCATACGTAGAACGTAAAGTAAAGGCCTTTCAACACTGCTGCGGCCTGCCTGTGAGAGAGCACCTGATCACACAGCGATTGCATTACATAGAGTCGCCCACAAGAACCATTACCACGTGTGCATTGACTGAGTCATTGCGAAAGTCACATTTAATTTGTGAATTTTGAGATTGCGATATCCTAGCGGATTGAGAGAGGAACCATGGAGGAAGAACTTATATGGAGATGACAACTTGCTACTTTCCGCGGGACCAGCTTAGGCTAATACTGATTGGG
>JAUMTS010097003.1:0-10381 GCA_032273385.1 Ophiopholis aculeata | reverse complement strand
AAAAAGATAACAAAAATATCTCTTATGGTCAGTTGTATAAAATAAATCATGACAACCATGCAGATAAAACAAATCGGCACAAATAAAGAGTGCAAGATCTCTACTCATTTCAAACACACCAACAAGCTACGCCATGACTTAGTTAATCCAAAGGACAAACAGTCCAAGGGGCGCGCTTCAGTTATGGTCTGGAAGAGTTATCTCTTTATGCCCACCGCAAAGCAAGTGGATTTAATTTTGATTTGAAAAAGTGAAAAGTGAGAGCCGGTGGTTTGAACGAGGAGTAAAGGGCAAGTAATTTAACTTAACAGCGGTGGGGTCATCAAAAACATCTTGTCACACGCCTGGGACAGAACTTTTAACAACTTTGCGCCGCAAATTGATGTCATCCACAATATCTGTGATGTCATCTCCCAGAAACAAGAGGGAATCAAGGTCTACATTATCACAGCCCAGCCAAAGGGAGATGGTATCACCCACAGCGTTGGTTGCTCAGATTTAGTTTCATCTGGTCGTCATGATTTAATTTAGACAACTAATTTACCCAGCCAGATGATTGAAAGTACTGTAAAGCAAGACATTTTCGTGGCTTGAAATGTTCACAAATTATCAATAGTGGTCATTTTCAGGACAAACAAATTCCACAATTTACTTATTCCTGCACAGGAGGACAGTCATGGAATAAATATTTGCGTGCATTTTAATTTTGTGAATCGAATGCCCTTGTGAAATTTGCAAAATTAAAATGCATGCGAAATGCACATGCTTTTACAGTATACACCAACATCTCTTATGGTCCATTCAGACTTTATTGTTACACGTCTGCCAACGCTAATGCAAACATTAGTGCGCGCACTGTGAATTGCCATTTAGATCAACAGACATCTAGCAATGAATTCTGAATGCACCTATATCCGTCATATTCAACAATTTTACGTGAAAATATCATCAAAGTTGAATGTTACCTTTGAAGCTTAATCTTCATGTCACTCACACCAAGGCCACCAGTAAATGGGTGTCTGAAAAGAGAAAAATAAATGTCCTGTTAAAACATTAATCGAGACCCATTTTTATGAGACCTGCACCTTTTAATGGATTGATGCTCAGATGGTATTATATGGGGTGACTTGGGCCACAGTGGTCAGCCAACATCGGTAAAGTGTGCTGAGGCCGTGAGGAATCACAAAGTCAGGGAGGCATAGTGCACTATAAATACCTGCGGTTTCTAAAAAAATGGGGTTAGTATGAGCTGCACACATTTTCAAAGGTATAGGGGGTCGAGAATGGATTTTTCTTTAACAATTGGGTCAGGATTTTCTGCCACAAATAGGGTTTCATGAATAAAAAATGTAGCCAAAATTTTGATGGAATAACACTGAAATTTCCTTTCCTTTTTCTTTTTAAATGGTAGTGTAAGAATGGCAACACCCTATAATTCTGTACAAATATTAGGTCTTGGAAATGGCAGGAGTTTGATAAAGGGGATCTCTTCATTGCAGCACACTGAGCACAGTCATGTATCACTAATTAATGGTAGTGCCCCCCTTCCTTGACAACACTAACACAATAGGAAACAATGATGTAATTTGACATCACCAATGCCGCTATTAATCATTTCAAACATTTGTTGCTCCAATCATCCTGTAATGACAGATGAACTTGTTAATTAGACCTACACAAATATAGCTATTTACTAACAATAGAATGTTACAAATCATAGTACTCTAAAAAGGAGTGTTTTTGTTGTAATATAAATAGAAAATGCAGTGCAGTCCCATGGGAAATTGCTATTGTAGGGTGGTATGAGTAAGTGAGACCCCCTTTTTAGTATTTTACCTATCTACCCAAGATAGGAAAAAACATCATTTTGGGCTACAATCTGTCATAAATGGGGGAAAATTTCAGCTCCCAAAGCCTTACTGGCAGAAAATCAATTCCTAAGACCCTTCTTTTGGCAGGAAAAATCATTTGGAAGAAAAAAAATTGGAGTGTCCCCCCTGGTTATGCCCTGGATGATGGCCAAGCCAATTCTTGAGGAAGGCCTACGTAGATCACACCATGCTTTTCCCCCACATAAACAGTTAATCAAGGCGTAAAATCTTTGCGCTGTTTATATTTTGTAACTTGATATCAAAAATTGTGACCTTTTATAATAAAAATTGTTAAAAACATGAATGCTTCATTTTGAATGACCTCAAATGCTTTTGATGAACTTACGCCGAATCTGCAAATCAATACCTAGAATTATCATTTGCGAACAATTCTGCCCAGCAAAAAATTAAAAAATGTCAGAAACCGCAAAGGCAGATGATTCCGTCCATGACTTCCTTTCCTATTTCAAAATAAAAATGACCTTCACGTCCACAAAGCGGAATTCTCGCCCCTTCATTAATTAAAAGTTACGGAATATCACAATGTCACTAATTATGAATGCTCATTAAAACTAAAACAAGTTGAATGATTCAAAATTCCCAAATTCAGACAATTTTGAACAGGTATGGACAATTTGGTGCATGGTATCCCTTACTTTTTGTGAGTGATAGCTATATAAGAGCAGAAACACTTGGCGTGCTATTTAAGGCGCTAAATGGGAAACCACTATGAACTAATTTCCTTCCTCAAAGGACATTGGGTGGTTAAAAAGGTACTAAATGAATGATTTTATGGTGATGGGGTTATTACCACATTAAGGTTAAACCTTCATGAATGATACAAGTTTACACATGATTATGAGTACTTTTCACCTTTCCAAAATTACTTTCAAACAATTTTTTGGCTGAAAAAAAAATCCCATTTCCTTTCAGGGTGGAAAATTGCCGCCCAAGATTGCTGACTTTCCCACTTTTGCACCATTCAGGAATATATAATAACTTTTTAGTTGAAAGAAATTGGTTTGGCAAAGATTTATTATATCTATGTTAATTTAAGCAAACAAGTATATAGTTCCACAGGATACTAGTATAAGGCCATTTTGCTGAAATATTAGTTTGCTCTGAAGATGGAACTTTCATGAGTATTGAAAGCCCTACAATATGGATGCCTCTGAAGTTTGTTCAAAACACAGCCTGTTAAAACCATGATATTGGTTTGTAAAAAAGGTTTCGAGAAAGTGTCTATTTTGAATTAGAAGCCAAAATGGGGGCAGAAATAAATATGGTTTTCCGCTTCTGATGAATATCCAGCCAAGAACATTTCTACTGTTTAGGAAGCAACAAAATAAACCAATGTTAGAATCCATGGTTACTAAATTAATAAACCGTTTATATGTCTATGAATATTCCTATATTCAGACCTATTTACACTGTTTACAAACTAGGCTAACTGTCATACTGACTCAAATCATAATTAATTCTCACAAGAAGTCAATTAATTAGTATCACTTTGAGTCAGTAAAGTTAATTGATAACCATGTAGCCGGCTATATAATTGGCAGGAATCACCTACTGGAACATTCGTTCATTTGTTATGCCTAAATGTAAACTTTAATCAAACAAACACAGATTTGTTGTCAACTACATTCATAACTGGATTTTGAAATGAGCCAATTATGCTGTAAAAACTAAAATTTTGCTTTGGATTTAATTTTGCAGTTGTGATGAGTTGCAAAAAGTAACAGTTAAATTTGAGAAAAGTGCCTGCGAAATTTAAGTGTTATCTAGTACATTGATTTATTTGTTTACTGTTGACATGGTTGATATCAAGATTTATCAATTCAAATCATTTAGCTTCCACCAAGCTTACTTCCTGTTTTTATTTGGTTGACATCAATAAATGCCTAACCAAGGTTTAGGGGAAAACACAAATTTGGCAATGACAGAAATGTTGTTTTTTGGTGGTTTTTAGAATTATGGTGAAGGTCAATAACTTCATTTAAACTTTATCTGGCAAACCATGAAAGTACTTCCATGGGCAAAATAACAGCCTTGGGATTTCTCATCCTCTTTTTAAGGGATACTGAGTGATATTTTTCCAAGAATCAATCACAACAGTAAAATAAAATGCAGCAAAATTAATATTATTCAGTACAAATCATTCGAGATTCCTTCTTTTAGTGGTCAAGTTTTTAGTTGAAGCACATAATTCTGCAGCCTTGCAATGATAGGTGTCAGGGCACATTCAACACTAAAATTGTTCAAAATGCATGTTTGGTTGTACATGTCAAATATTGTTTTCTTTCTGGTCAATTCCAATCAAACTGCTTCTACAAATGGACATTTGATTAAGCTTTCAAAGAAGAGAGCGAATGGGCAAAATGACCAAAACGTAAAAGTTTAAACTTATTTTTTGTCTTGAAAAAAAAGTCCAAATATGAATGATCAGATACCGTATCCAGTACTTGAACAGGTAATTTGCGCAGTACTATAATTAACCTACACATCTGGCATACAAAATATTCAAATTAAATACACCGTAATCAAGTCATTCCTTGCTATTCTCATCTTCACCATGACACCCAAGTCTGTTTTCATCAACATTGAGTACTCAAAAGCAAATTGCTCTCCCGTCAAACAGAAAACCGCAATGTATTTTTAAATTTCACATCCTCAAAAATTATAAATTTGGTTAAGAATTTACCTTAACATTGACCTAAATTTGCCTAAAGAAAATTGGTGGAGGGAGGGGGCATCAGACACTGATTCAGTGCCTCAGGAACGGGAAATTGTCACAGTGAGTGTCTGATGAAACAGGGCTAGGTGATAACACCTTATGGCATGTATCCTAGCAAGTTCAAGATAGGATTAAGCTGGCCGATAGCTTCGGGCAATTTAGGGAGGAATTTCCGATCACCTGGGTCTGTTCTTGTAATGATACAGTGTAGGAAGCAATTAAGATGTGAAATTAAGTCAAATTAAGTCTTTAAAAGGTCACTTTGTGGTAGAAGTTTAAGGTCAAGATGAAAATAAAATATCAAGACTTGTTTCAATATGCGCTTGGTTTGTGATGTGCATGAGGTTGCAATTTTTTCATTTTGTGTAAAGGTAGGGGGATTGACCCCCTAAGATTTTTTTCATCCCCTCTCCCTAGAGAGTACTCAAGAGGCTTTCAACTCACCCAGATATAATTTTCTTTTGTGTTTCTTTATTTTCACCCCCCCCCCCCCACACGGCCATAACCCCCTTAAAACCCTACTTACAACAGTTTTTGTAGTTAGATCACACTGACCATGACCACAAAAAATAATAGGGAAGCATCACTGGACTATATCAATGTGTATATTCATGTATTCTGAAGAGTTGGTTTTCAATATTATGTTATATATTATTTCAAAACTTGTCCACGTCATAAAAGTCAACAAAGATAAGTGAACACTCAAATTTTTTGACAATTCACTTAAATAAAATTTGCATCATTTATTTAATAAGGATAAACTAAGAGTGCCCTTCTTTCCATACACAAACAGCTAAAATAATTGAAAGCAAAATAATAATATTATGAAATTTATAATAATAAAACTGCATTTTAAAGTGCATAATGTACAAAACCTTGATGCACTTTGTGTATGTATCAAAACCAAAGCTATTTTAAAAGCATGCAAAACAAATACACATAAATATAATTTTTCATTAATTATCCCTTTTAACTTGACAGTAATATTAGTATATAATTATAGCCTAAATATGGCAAAGCCTGAGTGTTATTTTTAGGTTCTGTCTCACTGTGTGGGTTTCTAGTTGAGATTGATATTACTTTAGGTATTAATTGATATGTGATTGTGATCACCTAATAAAACAATTTGATATCAACAATAGACTAATTGGTTTTGAAATTGAGACAAAAGCTATTTTCGGTTTAAATTGATCTATTAAATTTGACACTGGTTAATGTAATTATTACCTAATTAATCTGTAATACAGTAAATATCACAATACTATCAGTGACTGCAAAATTATGCTACCTCAATGCTGCCTTTCAGAGAAATGAAAATTTGTGAATTGCAACATTTTCTGGGAACAAAATAATAGTTGGTATTTCATGGATTCAAGGCCTAGATTGTTCAACATTTACATTTTAAAGTCATGATTTTGTTCTTCTTTTATGCAACCTAACTGTAAAAAATCAAAAAAAACATTACTCAAGAGTGTTTTAAACTCCTTTCAGGGAAATATTTATAACAACTTTTCTAACAACTTTTTATTCATCGCTATGCTAGTAGACATGACGCTTATCAGTGATCAACTGAAAGATGAGGTAATACACCATGAAATGTTTCCTCCAGCAAAGTAGGGCGATTGCCCTCTTTAACTGCCTGTTGTCATGACAACCTAATATGAATGCTTGAGCTGTAAAACAAAGATCAAAGATTATCCTAATGTGATTATTAGATCATAATTTGGTTTGACAATGTTCAGACATTTTTGAAGGATTCAATAATCCTAACTTAGAGATACAAATATGAACAAAGAGTATAAAGTTGTGCTTGAAATATGGCTGAAACAGTAATATAAACAATTGTTTGGGCAGAACATTGCTAAAACACATTAAGACAAATAACTTGGCCACTTTATAATAAGAGGTCTTCCTGGAATCCCATCCATGTTATTGAGTGTGCGACATCTGCAATACATTGGATTCAGTTATAGCCACTTATAGGTCTGCACGCACACCTAAAATTGGATACTTGACGGAACTTAAATAATAGTTTCCTTTAAACACCTGTCATGACTGGGTTATTTTGAACTTGATCTTGAGGCTCAGACAAATGTCATCAATGACAAGATAAAAAGTGTCATCAATAAAAACAGTCCAGCCCTGGCTGCTTTAGACTATAAAAATATTCCAGCCATGGGTTCAAACTTAAGGTGGTATGATACCCAAAATACAGTTGTTTTGATTGTAATATTGATAAGCTATCGATGTTAGGTTTGATAAAACAACAATTGTAACAAAATTTGGGCCAAATCGGAGTACCGTTTTCAAGTTCCTGCAATTTTAATTTTCTTTGTATTTCATTACATTTCTAATAATGAGCTAAAATAATGTATTTTTGAGCATTTTTTTTTTTTAAATACGCTTTTTAAACTACTATGCATACAAATTAATACGCTTTCAAAATACTACTATACAATTTTTTAATACGCTTTTAAAATACTATGCATACAAATTTATAACTTCTTTGAGCATATTTTGCCAATTTTCCTCATTAACTTCATCAATATATTGGCAAAAACAATAAAATACAAAGAATCTTTAAACAGCAATTCCTCAAAAACGGTATGTCCGATTTGGCTCAAATTTGAGAATTAAGTTTAGTTTGCTTTTCTCTATGCAATAGGCCTATTTTAATCTCATACAGAGCAACTTCATTTTGCCTTTCATACCACCTTAAATTCTTAATTTTGCATGGTGCTTCCCCAGTCCCTTCCCTGAAATGGTTTACACTGATATCCGGGACTGATACAGTCTGTAGCACAGAATAGCTATATTTTTTTTGTATGTTATAAGGCATTCATGGTGAGTTCTGTTGAAGGCCCATGTCGTCAAAATGTATACTGAGGAGTTTCTCAAACTGTGTCGCAGACTAACTCTGCAAGGTATTAGCGCCATGAGGTGATGAGTGGGAGGTGTCGGAGGTTAAGATGCCCCGAGATATTTAAGTGTGAAATGGGTAACCAAGAATTCAATATTATACCACTGGAGACTTCCGATCATCTACACATGACACATCCTTTTATTTTTAAAGTCAATCTAATTTCTCAATTTCTAGGTATAGGAGGATAGTTTTGGGATTGATGAAGCTTGTTATACAAATTGGTAGAATTTGTCGTAAACTTTATAGGCGGTATGATAAAATAATTGGCATTTATAAACCGCCTTTGAACCAGGGATACAAAGAGCTGTAATTTGTTTTATGATTATTAGAAACATGGGCCAAAAACAAAATTGTTATACTGGCGTAACATGCCATTGAAAATTAGGGTATAGCTTGCTTTTATTTTTCCTTTTCAATTTTTGTTTTCTAACTTCCTGTATATATATTTTGAATTGTATAAACACTAAATTAACTAAGTTTGATCTCACAGAGTCAAATAAATCATTTACTTTGCCATCTCAAGTTTTGATGAGGAGCACCAAAGAGCATTTCTTTTTAAATACAAAAAAGGGTGTTAAATGAATTACAAATTCATAGAACTTGGAAATATAAAAATAAAATGAAAACAATATTCACAGAAAAAAACCCCTTGAAACACCAGTAGCTTGATTTACAGATTACAAACATGTGATCAAGATCTGCAATCTGCAAATTATTTGGTTTAAAAAAGTTGAATAAAGAGATCAAAAGCAAATGCCAATAAAATTCTTGGTCAATTGTGGCAATTCTAGGGTGTATTCTGGAAATGTCAACACACACAGCATATACCATCATCACCAACACTTCAACTTTTAAAAGATAAATATACAATATTAACTTAATATTGTATATTGTCCAACCAAAGTATATACTTTGGTCCAACTTCAAAAGAACACATTATTTACTTGTGTACGAACAAACAATAAACTGTCCTTCAGTTTTTTGATATCTCTGCAATTTTAAATGTTTCCTTTTTAAAGCACATAACATGAACATATAATAGAACCTTTGATTTGAATAGTAGGCCTACTAGTAAATCGAAGTTGGTAGTACTTTTAAAATTAGGGCCTACCCTGTACAATCTCAAAACTCTTACATGTATTTTACATTTATATAAAAAAATTTGTACAAATTATAATGTAATGAAGTCTACTAAATTGTATTAATATATTATTAAAATGACACTCACAATTCTGTTGTCCTGTTACTCAGCTCTACGGGAACCGAAGTCAAATTCCTGCGGGAACAATCTGCCTTCAAACCCACCGGTTCGCCGGCCAATGTCCGCCCGTGCCTCCTACTAATCCATTGACAACAACAGACGTCAGGACACACAATCTCCGTCGAATTTAAACATTCAGATCCCGAAATACTGCAAATCACTGATAATATAACTGTTATGAAAATAACTTGATATAACCAGCCAGCCATGTTTTAAAAATTCATGAAGTTTCACACATTTTGCCGACAGATTTGACGAATTCAGAGTTATTTTTCTTGATTTGTCTGGTTGTGTGTATAGTGGTCTCAGAGCACACCAAGTTTGTTTTTACTCGTTGGCGAGATGCGTAAAAACCTCATACTCACTTGGAGACGAGTACACTTTTTACAGGGGGTTATACTTTTGAACAGCTTTGATTAAATTTTATAATGGCAATAATAAAATGATTCAAGCAGTACTTTGATAACGCCAATATTTAGATTATAAAACAAAATACTTTCTCTGCAAACTTAGACCGACGTGCAGAAATATTGCAACATGTAAATTAAAAACCTTCCGAGAGGAATAAACAATTCCTCCTTTTGTACCAAATAGAAGATCCTATTAAATATTCATGAGCAAAAGTTTCTCCTTGTAATGACAGAAAGCATCCGCTGAGATGAGGTTGTTACGACAGGTGTGCTAGGAAAGTTCCCAGTCAAAGAGCTATTTTTAGATTTGGAGTGAAGAAATAAGTGCTATTGGCTAAAAAAGTTAGTCTTGAGGGTAATTCGTGGCTGCTGATGTTGGCCCGGAGATGTTGGCAGCCTATTGACTCCATGATTTGAAGCTTCTTGGTTCTCTAGTTGGTAAACATAAGTAAAACTTAATCTTTCAATGATATTAGGCCATTAACTAAAGGGGGCAAGGGGCGAACTAAAGGGCCAAGGGGCGGTCCCAATCTTTGAACGCCCCCCCCCTTTTGAATAAAAATCGGGGGAAATATCCACAGAATTGGTGTACATCTCCAACAAACTTTGACAAATGACCAGCATAAGGCCAGCTTACTGGAAGAGATGCTCAAAACTAGGTTTTGTTTTCCTAACAATTCACCCCCTTCGTCGAGCATCCGTCTCTGCGTCGAGCATGCGGCAAATGTACCTTTTTGGGGAAACCCACCCTCTTCCTGACATTTCCTGGTTAGGCCTACTGGCCTGTTCCTATAATACTTAATAGGCATCCACGTTGAAGGGCTGAGCTTTCGATACTCTAGCGAGTGTCATCTTCAGAGCCAAGAGCCTCGAGGGCCAGAGTATAGGGAAATATTTTTTCGCTCGATTTACTCCATGTTGACTTGTAGAAAAAAGGTTTCACACAGTCACAGAATAAAGACATTTGTTGAAGCCTTTCAAGTATAAAAAGAAAGGTACGAAATCCTAATAGTAATAATCCTACAGCAAATTAATTAATCTTCAGGGGTCTACAACTATATAATAAACTAAAACTGTTTGCCTATGTAGTATTATAGGGAAAAACGGACATCGGCAAAAAATAATTTACATTATTGTTTTCGGTTCCTAATTTTGTTCTCACTTTTGTTTGTTTGTTTG
>JAUMTS010096892.1:0-10386 GCA_032273385.1 Ophiopholis aculeata | reverse complement strand
CATTCTGGCACCCCTAAAGTGCGATGAGCAGCGAAAACTATACCCTTTTTGCCAAAGACGTCGACGACGCCGTATGTAAAAAAAACGACCCTTTTCGACGCTTTTTGTGTACTCGCGTGCGTAGCCACTTATGATGTAGAGCGACCCCCCCCCCCCGGAATTAAATCTGTTAGGAGTATTTTTATATCTCCCCTAAATGTCACCAGATGGAAAATATCAAAACCTTATTTGCATTCAAGTTTTTCAAGTGGAACTCTACACTAAAATGTGTGAAACAAGAAGTGAACTTGTAGTAAAATTCATAAGTCCTGAAAATGTTTTAAATGTCATCAGCTGGAAATATTTCAGTGCTTACAAAATCTGTGGAGTAGAAAGTGATAAAAATTTGTGAGCCAAATAATTGATTTTGCTAGGGGTTAATGTCTATTATTTCCATACATAAACGCTTTATTTGGCGTGAGGGCAGTCGCTAAGAAATGCGAAGTGATTCCCGTCAACCCTAGGGACAATTTTATCGTTTATACATGGAAACAT
Organism: Ophiopholis aculeata; assembly: GCA_032273385.1. Lineage (NCBI taxonomy): Eukaryota > Metazoa > Echinodermata > Ophiuroidea > Amphilepidida > Ophiactidae > Ophiopholis > Ophiopholis aculeata. Next base: position 9,852 of record JAUMTS010096892.1, on the reverse strand, counting down.
GACATGAACCATGTCCACACATGATTCTTGCAGATTTTTTGACCTGATTCTTCTCAAATTTACGCTAAAAGAAGCTGAAATATCACCCCTTTCTGTTGTCGGGATTTCACCATTTTGTTTGGAAAAAGTTGTCATTCTGGAACGCTTGATTCACAAAAACAGGTTTTGGCATTTTATGCACCATAAATTTTGAATTGTGTATGCTTCATATTTTTCAGCATAAATCGCATACAAAAATTATTTTGAGAGTTTACCACAGACAGAATAATTTCATGTTATTTGTGATCTTACCCATTTCTGATGAGCCTGTGAGTGTTGATTACTCAGCTGAGTCAGCTGGTCATAATAAACGCTTGACCAGTAGTTTGACCAATATCAGAACCACAGAAACCTCGTAATCATGTGTGAATACTTTTTGACACGAAAATCCACCCAGCTAATAGAGGCATAGATTGAGAATCTACATCACTGTATGATAGAGGCCTATAAATAGTAATAATATTAATACTGTGAAATTAAAAACAAGATTTTGTTTTAAGTAAAACAGCATTTTTAAAAAAAAAATTGAAATGGTTTTTAAAATCTATCCGATCCCTGGCTGTTTTCAATCATTTAAATTAGATATTTATTGGCAGGTTAAACATTGGAGTCATTCATGATTATGTGTCTACGTTGGAAATTTAACATTAATTTTATGTTTTGCCATGCCACAAAAAGCACTTTACCGTAGTCGCATTTAAATTTGTTTTCATTCCCTCTCCCACTGTGTCCACCCACACAATTATACAAAACAGAGATATATTTTGAAGAGGGTATCATACTGGGAACTTTAAAAGTGGACAATTTTTGTACTAAATTTATTTTCATGCTTTTTCACTAAATGCGCAAACATCAACAACAACAAAATTCAGCTAGCGCAAAAATTAAAACGTGCAAATGTACTCATTTTGTGTTTCCAGTCAATGTAACTAGAAGCTCAAATCGCGAAAGTAAACACAATATAAATTTGTCAAAATTTGCTAGATACAAAAAATTAAACACGCAAATTTCCACTTCTACAGTTTTTTAAAATGCCAGCCAGTCACATCTGTAGAAAGAGAATTAATAGCTTAAATGTGTGAAACATCGCACGTAGATGTAGTAATGTATCAATCCTGAAAATAATTTAAATGTCATCAGCTAGAAAATATTTCAGCACTTAAAAGATTTAAGGTTAAAATTAGTTCAATTATAAAACATTATGTGTGTTGGGACCGAAAAAGGGAAAAGTGTATACATTCTGACCTCGACACCCCCCCCCCCCTGTTACACAAGTTTCAAGACCCCCCCTTGTTACACAAGTTTAGGCCTTCACCAAACTATGCTCTTTGATTGGTCATTCTCAAGCTCATCCTACTAATAGGCTCCTCCTTAAGAGAGAGTTTAAGCCAAATAAATAGAGAGGTAATCTGATGCTAGTGGTCTCTTCTTCGGATGCGACTTCGATATATCTTACTGAGCTATCTGACTTCAATTATATTAGTCCGTGTTCTTATTAAAACTGTGTGCTTTACAAGAGGAAACGGGGACCCCTAATACTGGTGTCGTGACCAGGCTTTCTTCAACATCAACAGAAGATAGAGGTATGTGAAAAAGATTAGGAAATGATAAATTAATAGTGTGATGGTATACAATTTTACTCAGACAACAATTTACTTATGATTATGTTTTAGTTGTACAATTTTGTTTCTCTCAATTTTTTTTTTGTGTGTTTTTATTATTGTGTTTTATTATGTTTTAAATAAATGAACATAAGAGGAAGGATTCAAAAACTCTTTCACATTCAATATAAATTTAAAGTACTATAAGAATGCATTAGTCTATAAATTGTTTATTTCAACAATAACTTTTAACTCTCACTAGTTGATTAATTCAAGTCATCTAATATGGTTACATCTGATCACATCATGAAACATTATGGCCGAAGCACCACCTCCTAGAATAAAAATAGAAATTCCTTGTGCGTTTCCAGTACAATACGATTTTTTCCTCCAACAGGCAAATGTTACTATAGAATACGACCAAAATATCATAACTTCAGCTAGAATTAAAGTACAATTTTCAAGACTTCCAAATCATAGCCACTGTCAATTAATACGTAGAACGTGCCCTTACGAAATAATCGAAGCCGACACTCGTTGTTGGGACTGTCATTTAACAGGAAATCACATTTTTAGTCTTTCATATGAGACATGGGTTGACATTGATCACCGTTATGTTTTAGATTTCCACTTAATGCTACAACCACAAGACCCTCAAAACGCTGCAGCTGCGATTGCTCACCCATTGAACCCAGCGTTTCAACAGGCCGCCTTATCTAGAATGTTCTATTTTTTTCCCACGAACAGATCATCCCACCCCAGCACCAGATTCCACCACGGATTCATCAGATCCACAGGCTCCTAATAGGCCACAAAGACAAGATTAACTAACCAGATTCATATCAGTCATTAATATCTTAAAACGTAATAGTTGATATTCATGTAGTATACTAATTTCCACAATGTTATTACTAATAGTGGGAACATGTTAGTTATCAGAATACCTCCAGTCGCCCCTCATGGTGCAAATACATGTACACCGTTATATTGCAATTTTCACTTTTCACGCATCTTAGACAATTTGCCACCAAACAATTTATCTGCTACTGTCTGGGTATTTTATGAGAATATTACTCTCAATGCAGCGCATATGCTACAGTTACATTACGCTAGACATAGTACTATACGTGAATCCAATCTGAATGCCGCTAATGCACCTCGCTTATACAACCTAAAACTGGTTTACACCCAAAACGCTTCATTCTATGATTCAAATTGTATGTTACCAGCAGAATTTATTCACAGAATTCCCGCTCCAAACGTACAAAATCCGTTGCCCCACCCTTTGCCTCCACCTCTGTTGTTTAATCACCTTATTAGACCAAATAGGCCAGACGCGCCCTCACCACCACCCGACGACGATGATGAAATAAATGTAGAATAAACCTTACCGTTTTCGAGTAATTTAATACGTAGTAAATTAAGTTTTGATAATTTTTCTCTTTCGCAATTTCAATTAGATTTTATTCTAACTATATTGTGTTCATCTCACCTCGAGACATGCATAAAAACAACACCTGTTTCCCTGTATTTCCAAAATTATTCATCACACTCTAGTGATGCATAACCTATAATTTCTACTTCAAAACTTTAGATTGTACTGTCTCAGTTTCAACTAAAGTCTCTTTAAGTTAATCACACTCTAGTGACGCATAAACTATAATTTCGACTTCAAAAACTTTAGATTGTGCTCTCTCGGTTTCAACTAAAGTCATTTTATATCCATCACACTCTAGTGGTGCATAAACTTTCTACTTTAAAAACTCTAGGCTATGCTCTCTCTGCTTACCCTAAAGTTTCTTATGTAATTCACATTCTCGTGATGCACATACTCTATCTTTTAACTTTGCTACATATTTTCTACGTTTCCTTACTTTATACAATTTTTAACGACGATTATATTTTATATTCTTGTATGGTGTATTCTAACCAATTGTTACTTTTATGGGCAATGATCATTACTCTATATTATATGCTTCGTGATTGATGAAGCACACCTATTTAGTTGTTCAGTTATATGCAAATCATATGTTGTACTTTATCGTTCACACGTAATTACGATGTTTTAACGTCATTAGGCCCACCTTATTTGTGTACTACATGATAACGAAATAGGCCTATTTATTACACGTGTGAACTGTTCGGATATTATTGTTATTTGATCTCTTTAATTAGATAATTATACTACAATAAACATGCAAAATCACCAGTTTCACCTTGAGTTACCCGAAAGATTTACGGGCCAACAAAGGAAACATTAGGCTATGGCTTTCTAGGCTAGAAGATTCAGTCAGACCAGTAGTTGATGAAGCTGATGTTGCTTCATTTAGGGAGCGATTGAGGACAATCTTACCTCATCGCCTTAGTGGAACTGCGTATACAGTTTATTCATCATTTCCTGATCACGTCAAAGCAAACTACCCTCTGTTGAAGGTAGAACTGTGCAACATTTTTAATGACGATGAATACATTCGTAATTTTAAGGATAATGCACAATGTAGGTCTAGGAAACCAGGCGAAAACATAGATGTGTATATGAGTGAAATTAAGATACTAGTTCAACAAGCTTTCCCAGACTATACTGACCAGCAACAGTGAAATATTCCGCCGTTTTGTTTCAGGATTAGACTTTATGTCAAAGGGAAAATTACGAGAACATGATTGCACAAGCACTCCGGATGCCATAACAATATTAAAGGCATTTGAAAGGGCGAAGTTAGAATACGGAAAAATGCGTTCAAACTCTGCTACACCATATCCGTTGACGCTCTATGAACTTTTAACTTAATCGGCTGCCGCAGCTGAAGCACAGCCCGCCATGGTAGCGAAATTAAGTAGCTATTAAGATCATAGTAGGCCTAACAATAGTTCTAAATCTGCGAATTTAGATGAGGTTATGCAAGAGATAAAGAAGTTATCTATTCAAATGGCTAACTCTAGTACTAGGCCTACTCAGAATTCTTATACCGATAGAAATGATCAGTGGCGCTCAAGCCGCTCCCCATCTTTTGATAGGTCTAGAGATAGTAGAAATAACCGTTTTTCTAGGGACCAATCTTTTGACAGGAATAGGGATGGTAGAGACAACCGTTCCTGGAGTTCAGATCATTTGAATACATTTCGTAGTAGAAATCCTGATAGATTTTCAGATAGGAATTCTTTTTCTAGAAATCGTGACGATGATAGACGACAATCTCCATATTGGAGGTATAACTCAGGGTATAATTCTCGCTCAAATTCCAATGAGCGTAGTTTCTCACAACCTAGATTTAATCGCTCTATGAGCCCTTGAGATTCCAATACCTATCGACGCCCACAAACAGACCGCGCTACCAGCCCTGGATATAGAAGAAATGGTCAGGATAGTCAAGCTAGACGTAGACTTACTTATGACGAAGGAAATGATAGGCCTAGAAATATATCTCCTCACCCACGATCAATATTGAAAACTCCCAATAGGAGTAGGTCTACTTCCCCTTCACATTTTCGTGATGGAAATAACGGTGTTTCATTTAATGAGACATCTCGTTCAAGTAATAACACGAGTAGGGAGGATTTAAACGCCTAAGTGCTCCCAGTAATAGTAAAGATACAGTACTGGGAGCCAAGAAATCAAAGACTACTCAAGTATCTAAAACAACACCTATAGCATGTATTCATGATTTGAATAAAGATTTAAGTCCATGTGAATATAATAATGATGTGTTAGTACAATTAGGAGATCGAGAATTAATAGCGTTCATTGATCATGGTAGTAGGCCTACTGTTTCTATCATACGTTCAGATATTTTACAAGCCTATGACCCCAATTGTTTTATTTCAAAACCCACTAAACGATTAGTTGGTTATACACAAACCCCGATAGAGAATATGGGAAGTGCTGAAATCACCATAGGTATACAATCACTTCAGACCACACACACATTTCAAATCGTTCCTCAGGATATCAACAAATATCCAATTTTGTTAGGTAGGGATTGGATGAAGGAAAATAAGGCCACAATAGACACGGAAATAATTGTATGAACATCGGTAAAAGCAATGGTATTGTCCTTGATAAAACTAAAGTTCCAATTTTATGTCAACATCACAGAGCACCCGTGACCAGACCAATTCGTGCAACAGAGTCTATTACCATTCCACCATTCACTCATGTTCACTCTATAGCTCAAATATGTAATCTAGGCCATTATATTAAGCCTAATTATAACGGACTATTTACCCCTGACTCTGATTTAGAAGCATTTCCGCTGAAATTTCACGACACCTTAGTGTTAACAACTAGTGATTCTATTCTTATACCAATGGTAAATTATTCAGAGGAAGACTATACTATTGAAAAGAATACTTTATTAGGCACTTTACATCCTATGGATGATGAACTTTATCAAGTGTTTAGAGTTGAAGAAGAGGAATATGTATCAGACGGAGATGATAGGCCTAATTATGATGATTTAGAGACAATTGGAGACGATGATAGTTGGTTAGCAGATATGCCGACAGAGCAATTTCAAGATAATGATACACTCACTGACTTATCGAACACATATTTAACTACAGAACAAAAAGCACTTGCACAGGACACGTTAACAGAATATGATGACATGTTCAATACTAAAGAAAAACCGTACGGCCGCTCAGCCATTTTTACAACATACAATTGATAATGATAATAATCCCGTTAGGCAGCGGCCATACAGAGATTCACCTCCGTTACGTAAACATGTTGACAAACATATCAACACCCTGTTACAACATGGGTTGATTAGGCCTTCAAATAGTTCTTATGCAAGTCCAATGCTGTTAGTTAAGAAGAAAAACAAAGAGGAATACAGATTAGTGATTGATTATAGGAAATTGAACTCTAGGACCAGGAAGGAAAACGGCGACACCGTTGCCTAGAATTGATGATACTTTAAATAAACTTTCAGGTAATAAGTATTTTTCAGTCATGGACTTGCACTCTGGTTATTTTCAAATGGAAATGCACCCAGATGATATTCATAAGACAGCATTTGTTACGTATAAGCAAGTTTTTGAATGGGCAGTGCTTCCCCAAGGCCTCGTCGGAGCGCCAAAGTCCTTTATGAACTTAATGAATCAAGTATTAAAGGGTCTAGATTGTTGTGTCGTTTTCTTAGACAATATTTGCGTATTTGGAGCTACTTTTGAAGAAAAAATGGCAAATTTACGACAAGTTTTTGATAGGATTAGAGCGGCTAATCTAACATTAAACCGTAGAAAGTGTTCATTTTTTCAACCCAAAGTTACATTTTTAGGACATACTGTCTCCAGTGCAGGCATATCACCCTGTGAAGACAACTTGAAGAAAGTTAGAGAATATCCTAGGCCTAGAAATGTTAAAGAAGTCAGAGGTTTTCTCGGCTTAACAGGATTCTATAGCCGTATGATAAGGAATTATGCTCATATAGCACATGTACTTACCAACTTGACATAGAATGATGTACAATTCATTTGGACAAATGAATGTGATAAAGCATTCACAATTCTCAGAGAGAAATTAGTCTCAAAGCCTATTCTTTCTTACCCTGACTATGACCTACCCTTTCTCCTAACAACTGATGCGAGTAATTATGCTATAGGTGCAGTTTTATCACAAGTTCAAGATGGTCTTGAACGAGTTATCAATTACTATTCAGCAGGCTTAAAACCTGCAGAGCAACGATACTGTACATTTGATAGGGAATTCTTCGCTATTGTTTCATCAATACGCAAGTTCAAACATACATTAATGTACTGTAACTTTACAATATACACTGATCATAAACCGCTCTTAGCATTGAGAACATTACCACTTGACCAATTAGCTGATCCTCACTATAGAAGGTCTCGATGGGTAACAGAAATTGATCCTTTAAATTGGGTAATTGAATACAAAGCAGGCAAATCGAATTGCGTAGCAGACGCATTATCTAGACATCCCACAGTTGTCGATCAGGCAATTAAAGCTAATGAAATTGAAATCACCTCACATAATAGACCCCCCGGTATGACAGCACCCATTATGGCAGTAGCTCCGGTTGAGGAATTATCACTGAGTGAATTAATTTCAAATAACGCTAGTGAAAAATATGTAGACCCATATAGACCTCCCGATATTCTAATTACAGAATCTATAGGAACACCCAATATGGCGGTAGTTCCGGATGAGGAATTATCCCTGGGCACATTAATTTCACAAATACAAGTACCTGATGATAACAATGGGACTTCTCAAGTGCCAGTTTCTAACAACACCCTACCCGATCTAACAGATACCCATCCTCCAAATCACTCCACTCTTTTTGGACATGATGAGGAAGGAGGCCCTTTGCAGTCATTCATACAACAACATGGTATGAATTTATTACAGGATCAAAACTCAGACCCTTCAATTAGGACCGTTATATCTTGGATAGCGAGTGGTAAATTAACCAATGTAGTAGAAGGCGACCAGTGGCTAAAGTTATTAGCTAAAGAATTTCCAATCTTATATGTAGATGATCGCGATAAATTGCTATATCGGCGATTGGAAACTGATGATATCACATATTCTCAAGTAGTCTTACCCAAAACATGGGTTACCCTTATACTAAATTACTATCATGGTTCCAAGTTCATGGGACACTCCCCTTACGAGATATGTTACAAAAAGGCACGACAACTTTGCTTTTGGCCTCAAATGGCTTCTGATTTCAAGATACATTGTAAATCTTGTTTCACATGTCAAAGATTCACCAATCCTACTCCCAAGTACTGTGCACCTCTGTCCACAATAAAAGTAACAAGACCGTTAGAAAAGGTCTCCGTTGATATCACAGAGCTGCCCATCACTAAGAAGGGGAATCGGTTCATCCTTACGGTCAATGACTTATTTACAAAATTTATCAAACTTTATATCATCAAAAATCAGACGGCCGAAACAGTGGCCAAGTGTTTATTTGAGAATTACATTTTAACCTTCGGAGTTCCAAAAAGTATACACTCTGATCAAGGTAGACAATTTGAATCAAACTTATTCCAACATTTATGTACTCAATTTGGTGTGAACAAAACAAGGACAACAACTTATTATCCACAGGGTAACTCTCAAGCAGAGAGAATAAATAGGACGATCAAAGCACACATAGCTAAACGGTTAGTTGAAGAACATGATAATGAATGGGACGATGTTGTACAGCAAGTGGAATTTACTTACAATACCTCAGTACATTCCACAACAAAACATACACCATATTCCCTCATGTTTGGTAGACAACCGGCTCTTCCTATTGACCTCATTATGGGTGGTCCACGCCGGCAAAACCCCGATAATGACCCTGAATTATATGCTGAGTCCTTAGCAAAGAGAGTTGAACAAACTGAACAAGACGCATTAAGTAACATTGAAGCTAGTTATGCACGAAATGAAAAGTATTTCAATGAGAAAATCCGTTTCAAACGTTACCCCCCTGGTACCAAAGTTTTTGTTCAGAATATGCGTAGGAAAACCAAATTATCACCAAAATACCTTGGTCCCTATCAAGTGGTTCGCCACACTCCAAACCAGTTAACATATCAGTTAGCTAATATTGATTCACCTTCCAGTCGAGTGATTACTGTTCACCATAACAAACTAAAACCACTCTTGACTCCCTATGATAAGCCAATTACACCATCTGGCTATAATGCACCGCACGCGCCCACATCTCGACCTACGTGTCCACAGAATGATGTAGTACGGCCCCACCCTACTAGACCCCCAGATGCAGGCGATATTACATTGCAACTCACAGCTACTAATACCCAAGGCAATAATAATAATGATGCTAACCAATCCCCAACATCTTCACGCACAGTGACAGCTTCTCCGAATACCACACCACCCGGTACACCTTCCTCATTACGTTCAATATCACCATTTAGTTTTGAGGATGATCTTGATACCCCTCCATTTTTAGATTTTGAGGATCATCATTTTGAGGATCAATTTCCCCCTCCACCCCCATTGCACGATGCAACCAATGCCAATTCCCCATACCGGTATGGTATCTAAACGTTAAACAGCAAAAACACTACAATTTTGTTTGACAACAGAGCAACCTGCAATGTTTGGTTAAGGTACTTGGGGGGGGGGGGGTACCATGTAGTATACAAACTTTTAAACATGTTGTTATTTACTAAAAATGAGTAATATTGGCACTCGGTTATAATAGTTCACATTCTGGCAAGA
>JAUMTS010096781.1:0-10389 GCA_032273385.1 Ophiopholis aculeata | reverse complement strand
CGCTCCCTTATTATAACCCAAACTTAATCTGTACCTAGTATCACATTCTAGTTCAGAAAGAGTAAGTTCACTCTCCGAAATGTTGTTGGTACTGATGAGTTGCCCGTTCGATTCCTTGTAAAGCCGATATTCGTACTCCACGATGAAACAATTGAGAAACAGATTTTTCCATGATAATATTATGCTAACATCTGACGCTATTGGGCTGCCAAATACAATAGTGTCCGTAGCTAAAAAATAATGAAACATATAATAACTTAATACTTTCTTCTACAAAGAAAACTCAAAGGGATTCTGATTTGACTCATCATCGTTAACGATTAGTAGTAAACAACTTGAAAACGACCAGAAGCTTTCATATTAAAACAATATCAAAGGTCAATTTCGTCACCTCAGTTTGAAAAAGACCCAGAGTCGTCGTGTCGAAAGCTCACATAAGTGAACATTTTTAGCTATGAGAAAAGGTTTAACAAGATATCATCGATATTTTCATTAAATTGGTTCTTAAATCATCGATCAAAGGATAAGGGGAAATGCAAATGAAAGTCCGTTCAAAGTTGAAATCGTTGTTTCGTAATTATTTTTTTTAAACAAAATACGAGTTTAGCATTGTTAATATACTGGTTCAAAACAAAGCTTATGACGTGACATGCATGGTTCGTGGAATAATATCTAAGTTTTTCTTCTACACAAAAAGCAAATCGTTTATAATCGACGGAAAATCACGTATGGTTGGCGCAATAATTCAATACAAACACTCTGCCCTGGCAAACACCCTTCGTTTGCAAAACACAGGTACCGGTTAATTCTCAACTTTATCCAACCCAACTGATACTCGATAGTGCATTGAGTGTCTAAGTTTTAAAAGTGTTTTTTTTTGTGTGTGTGTAAAAACATGTACTTAGCAAATTGTCAATTAACTTCAAAGCTTACCGATGGTCATTCTTATCCTATGTAGTTATTTACATTGGTATATGAGTATTCTCTCTGTACGTGTTAATAACTGAATTTACACAATTTCTCAACATGTAAATTACGTTGTATTAGCTAATGCCATTTTTATTAACATGAGACTTGCCTTCAGGAGTAGTAAGATTCACACCTTCATGGCGTGTTCCGTAAATGTATCCAATACCAGCTTTCCACTGTTTCGCGCGCATGGTAAACAAATACGTGGAATTGGCATACAGATTAAGGTCAGTTTTGTGTACATCTAACTCATATCGTTGCCCTTTACGGATGGCTGTGACGAAGTCATCAGGCAAATGAGAAATTTGATGATTAGTCTCATCACCCATGTCACACATTCCTGCGTTAATTAGCTGATATGTGGCACCAAACTCACTGTCAGGCTTATCACACCCCCACAACAGTGTGAAATGATCATTATTATCGATCAACTCCAAATCATATACTTCACCCGGACCTGCGAATGAATAACAATATGAATAAAACAGTTGTACATGAATATCTAGAATTGTAGAAATTTGTGGCCGTTTGGAGTATTTGTACGCAACAACTGATAAAACCTTTGCATTGGGCATGGAGTAATAATTCACAGTTTCGTATCTCACGAAGTAAGGGCTAACAGTAAAATTGCACCATGTTTTTTTACAGAGTGTTTAGACAATGATAGAACGATATGTACTAGATATCATATCACAAATCATAAACAATTCTTACGTGCGAAGTTTATTATTTCTTAATAATCAACAAACACAATGAGAGAAACATACCGTACTTTCTCAGAATATTAACACGTTTCCAAATGCTCTCTGCATAGTACAACTGAATGAATTATATTATAATCATATCATATCTTGATAAGCTAGTTAATGGTGTCGCAAGCTGCGATTTATTTCTGATAAAAGATGAAGGCTTCCGATTTATATCCCGACAACATATCCTGAAACAGTGATTCAATATGCCGTAGGCTAGAAGATCTATGACATTATCCGATTTGAGGGCAGGGAACATGTCGGAAATGTGTTCATGGCACTACCAGGTTATTGATTTAGAATGAGCTCGGTTTTCCCGGGGGCTGTTTCACCTAATCGATAACGACTTTGTTGTATAAAAAACAGGAAAAACGATTTAACTTGTAAATGGTTGGATTTATATACATGTTGTTTAAGAAATGTTACACTAGTTATAATTCTTCTTGTTCTAGTCGTTTACTTAATAATACTTAGATATGGTTGTCACTACAGAAATATATATCCTATAATTCTATTAAAGCCTTTGTGCGTGTGTTGGTAATGTTTTGAATATATTTCAACAGTGTACACTTTTCAGTTATTGAATATTGATACAGCTAGTTTTTAGTTTGCTAGAAATTTCAATTTGCCAACACAGGGTAAGCGTACCGTTCTTATCAGTGTACCAAAAGCAGTGCAATTTCGGTTATTATTTTGATATATGAAGTAATCTGAAATATAATGATCCTATCATCGTATCATGTTAAGCGCATTCTCTAAAACTACTGATAACATTAAATCACGTCAACCATCGATAATCGTGATTTCCTCAGGGATTTGTACCTTGCTTGGTAAGCAATTTACATATGTCCTCATGCTTAATCCTTTCTCTAGGTTACTTCATCCTGCACTTTGATCAAGTTTTTGTTGGCAAGATGTGATAGATTCAAGATGTGATAGATTTTTAGATATCAGATTTATTCATATTTTGAAAAGTATTACCAAATTTAACAAGTTCAAACTAGCTTGATCAAAACTTGATCTCAAAAAGTTTAAAATTGTATTGCGATAGAATGTGAATCGTGATATAATTCAGTATTATATTTCCTGCATTTCAAGCTAATTTACTTCTAGTATAGTATAACAATGATGATGAAATCATAACTTATCGCATTCATAAAACTTGTTTCCACGTTAACGTGTGTCAGTAATGATTAAAATCAAACGAAATTGCAAACATATAAATGGGTAAATTTCAGGAATGACTAACAAACGGTTATCATCGTTTGTCGTTTAGAGTGTGTTGTTATATTTCAATCACAATGTTCACTCTAGTTGAAGCAAGAAAACATAAACGAAAATTGGTTTTCTAACAAGCTGTGTTACTTTTACATCTAAAGGGGTTTAATGCAAGATAGTAAAATTGTATATAAATTCTTGATATTTTGATATATGGTGTATTTATATGTTCTGATCACATTTTTGAAATAAAAAAAGGGGGTTTCCGTCTTGACAAAACCGGTTCAAAAAACAGTATTTTTGGCCATTTTTGGGGCCGTTTTACTGTAGAATCCAATGTAAAAGTTAAAAAACTGTCTAGAAAATTCCTCATAACTTACAAAATATTGTATAGAAAATTCTTATTTTCATACATGTTAAAGTACTTGTAGCGTTCTTTAAAATACAAAAATAACAAAATATGGTTTCCGTCTTTTTAAAATAAATAGCAAAAACGAGTAATTTTCGGGCAATTTTTCACGGCAATCTCGTTTAACGTCATGCGCACTCAAGCTTGCGTGTACCCTCGCATACCCATTACCCGGGTGCAATTCGCGGGCGTAAACTCATGCGTTTTATAAACACGCTTGAAGAAGTTTGTTTATCATTACCCGCGAATCACACCATGTCCTTATAATTGCCGAATCTTGCACTAAACCCCGTAAATTAAATGGGGTGTGTTTGCTAATGACTTTCTACTGCCCATCATGCATGTGTGAACATATGCATCAGCCTTATCTTCAAGCACTAAATGAAGATTGTTATTTAAAACGTACTCTTTTAATACTGATTAACCTTCGTCTTATGAAAGGGGCTGATACTGTTCCCATAAGAATAGTTCCCTGATGTTTTAAGACGATAACAGTTTAATATCCACAAAATTGGTCATATAATTATAGAACAATCAAGTTAAATTAACACGAATTTTAGCACTGCAATTTGTTAATACCCTTGCAGAGCACGAGCTAATAATGCCGTTGTATTTTCTAAATAAATCGGGTTTGTCATCGTTCCTTATACAGTGTTATACTTATATAACATTTTCTTAAATAAGTTTCACTCAGGTTGTAATAATCAGTTAATGTTATTGTCATCGGCTCTGCTTATTTATTATATTCTTCTAAACACTATCTCTTGCATACAGCTATGAAAACAGGTTAATATTTACTTCAACTTAGCAGAGGAATATTTGGTAATTTAATACCATTATTTTCGTAACAGTTCATTGCCCTGTTTTAGTTTATTACTGATAATATCATCATCTTCCACTCTATTCAAATTTTCAAGGATCAACGAGATATAGCTCTTGAAATGAGACAACCACTTAGGAATATTATTTGCACATATCATCCATCACACGAAACGAGACAAGATATATCGCTCTTTGTTTGTGGATTGTCAGATTTTATTATCTTATCTTTTGACACGCTCTATTTCGAGCGTGCAACTCAAATTACATCGTAGCAACATGCAATCGAAGATAATCTGGCATATCTCTGTTAAAGAATTGAGCTTGTTTCATTGACATGGTTCTTTTTTTTAAATTATTATTATTATTTTCAGTTGCTGTGAAAAAAACTTATACTATTACCAGTGATGGGAATGAGTGGAATTTAATGTACGCTATTTCCAGGATTTGACCTGAACGCATAATATATTGACACATTTCCAGTTCATCTAGATCATAGCAGTGTGCATCAGAGGAACAATATAATCCGACACTGTTTGGGCAAATACAGAATATACATAATCAAAAAGACCAAAACTGTAATGTTTGTAAAACTATCTCGTTTTACCTCGGATGAGCATAATAGGGAAGCAGAGTAATGGAATTGCTTGTATTAGCAAGATTCTCCTTGTTTTGTAGGCAACAGGGGAAATAAGAACTAACATTTAAGTGATGCTGTTTTCCATATTGTTATTGGACACCTTTAGGGAAATGCGATGTTAAGATTAGCCTACTTACTTTATTTTTTAATCGTCAATTTTTAAGTACAAGATTCTCTCTAATGAAATGATGTGTTAACGGTAAATACATGAAACGTGCAAGAGTGTCGAATGGCTTTATTGAATTTGTTTAATGCCCGTTTTTCTTCCTTATGTCATATATTTAACGGCCTACGGTGTACCCGCTAAGTAAAGATTTAATGTCTTCAGTGCCAATGATATAGAGAAATGCGGGTATTTTGGTTCCGCTTGTTTATTGTTTATCGTGTGTTTTATCAATCTACAGCATAGCCAAATAATTAATAAATACTCTAACCTTGACATTGGATGTGTACAACACTTTTATGGGGAAATCCAGTCCAATTAAGATAGAACCTGGTGTTTGCTTATGTCCTGAAATGAATACGCTTGTTTGTTTTGACAATGTACAAAGTAACTAATTTAAAACGCTGACTTGGCTACAATTGGAAGTTATTTCATCAGAAAACAACCCACTGGCCTTAACCAGCGAGTAAATATTGTTACAGGGGAGGTAAATAAGTGTGAAAGCGTTTTTCTTACGGATGTCTCTCTAATTAATTTCCCATGGCATGAAGTGAGAGGTTGCCACTAGGGCTGAGGATTTGGAAAGTATGAGCAGACATTGATTGCAGCCATATGGGTGCAAACGTTACCTTTATGGTGTTGAAGACAGTTTTTGTTTTAATTACTTGGTTGCCCTTCAGACATTTGATAAATAATTTACGTAATACCAATGTAGTAAAATTATTGATTTGATACTTGCGGGTATTTGAATGTATGGGTTGTTTTTTGAAAGCAAATACATATCTTATACCCTTTAAAACACGGTGGCTTCAATTTGCATTCCCTTTTTACTTAGTTTAATACCAAATAAGAGCCTTTGTACTTTTGATATCCGAACTGTCTTAATAATAGTGAGCCCTATAGCGAATCGATCAGTTAATATTAGTCAAAATGGCCATAACGCACAACAAACATATAAATATTGACTTAACGTCGCATTTAACTGACAGCCTGTGGGTTAATAGCTTAAATTAACGAGAAGAGCTAAACGAGGAAATCACAATTTTGATGCAATACACTTTAATCGTGCAAGCGTGTAATAGGCGTTTATGAGACTTGTGCTCGCGGATATATTCATATATGGTTGGCAGAGGTGTGTTCTACAAGCGTTATTAACTTTATTTCATGTAAAGGCATAACATATCATTGCGCTTAAATCTCGTGTAAACTGCAACCTTTAGGGATCACCTGCATATAATTGTATACAATTATTACAATATTTTATCAAAGATAATCACTTCGTACTCACTAATGCTTAAGGTGCCAAAAACGCCGAGCTTTGGTATTACTTGACTGCAATAACTGTGTTTGTTATGACTTTATATTAACTTGGTTAATATGACGCAACAATTTGAACCACTGCACAGGTTACTAAGCAAATATGGCTATCCTTGCTTTTTCAACCTTTTTAAAATCCTGTTAACAGTCCAGTTTGTTAAAAAAAGAAAAATCTTGACTTAAAATACTTAAATAACAGTCTAAACACTTTTTGTAGTTATTCTATTTCTAGAACATTGCAGTTTCAAATCTGAGTTAAAATTGAAATCTCACTTTATTTTTTCATTTGTTGTTTATTGAAAAGAAAATTAAAGTTTGTCAATTCTTTGATTACAGGTGATAACATTCCTAAAGAAATAATATTATATATTAGTACATGCTATACATTACAAACAAAACAAAACAAAACATAGTTTCAGCGTTCAATGCATGGTGAGCTTCATTAAATATACTATTATATATCGTTTAAATATTCAAACATGTTTGCACAACAAAATCGTAAGCAATAATTTAACATTTAGATGCTGAAAATAGTATTTCGACTAACAGTTTTGAATTTGCATCTTAAGGACAGTTTGGACTGCAAATGTTGATATACAAATGTGTTTAACAACTAACAAGTTTACAGGTATATTGTACATCTGTTTATCAATTTTATCTTAACTTATTCACCATTGGTTGTCACTTCACTACAGAGAACATCTACTTTTGAGAGACCTTTCACAGAAGCACTATTTTTTGCTTAAAAAAGATTTGTAACCTTTTTATATGATGAAAATGTCAGACAGTTGTTAGTTTCCAGTGCCTAGACATACGACACAGTATAACGTATATTAAAAAGGCCTGCAGTCCATCTGGAAAGAATGACAGTGCATACCTTTGAATTCTTTTGCTGCTTCAATGATCCTGTGTTACCTTTGTATTATTCTGCTGCTTCAATGATCACGTGTTCTGGTCGTTGAAGCCAATGGGATAAAATGTCAGCACATTGCAAAGAAACCCAAACAAAACTCGTGGCAGATTAATTAAAACACCTCGAGCATTCGCTTTACATGATCAAGTTCCAATGCATCGGGTTACACTTTAACATCAAAAATGGTCAATAAAAAAGACGAATACCGTATTTTGTGTAAAAATAACACTTTATATTAAACATTTTGGATTGAACGGAAATAAAAGAAATGAGAACATATTACTGACAAATGTTGTGTAGAATTGCTTCAATAACAGATAGCTAGCACAAAACACAGAAATTGTTCGCTGAATTCTATCGTCGCAAACATACCTTCAACAAATATGTATGCTTCATCTTTGTGATTATATAAGTATCGTTTAAATATATAGACAAAGGATGGTCCAAAATAAGATGTTGATTACATATATTAATAAAACTTGTACTTAAAAAGGAATGTTATCAATTAAATAATTTCGAAAAAATAGAGAATTGTGTTTGTGTTTCTAATAAGATTATTAAAGATCATTAAATAAGAAAAAAAAACCTTTTAATGCTAGTAATAAGCAATAAAGGTTACCATTTAATTCGTAATAAAACATAGTTAGCAATTATTTTAGAATGATGACATTGGAACGATGTATTTGTTTTGTTAAGCAAAATGTTCCACTTAGTATATATTGGCTCCATCTTGATTTAATTAATTTGGTATATTAAAAGCTTCCTCTTATCATTTCGTATTCAAACTAATACTAATGGCGCATAGATGATCAGTAATCTTCAATACAGATTATACATGTTACGATAATATCACGATGATTTTAAACCCTAATGTTATGGCAATCACGATTGTGCCTTGTTTGTCCTGATGTATACAGTTAATTAAGGAATATAGTACAATGTCCTCGTCTTAAAGTTCCTCGCCACAATACATGCACACTGATAAATTTGTTGTTATATTAGTTTAATGTGAAATGGAATCTTACTCGTGCCGGTAATTACTTTTCAAGACATTAGTGATCTTTCAAATCAGAGTCCTGATCTAACTGTATTCTCGCGGTTAAAGATTAACCTCATTTGGCGGTTTATATTCAACTTTTTATTGTTCACGTTGTATAAATTAAAAGAAATCGTGTATTTAAAGTCAAAATAATAACTTCGTGTTCTGCAATATAAGATTCCCTTGCGCGGTTAATGACGTTCGTCTGTTTAAACGTTATCAGTAACGATCACACTTGGCTCTCCGTTCTGCCCTTTACTTTGTAAAAACACTTTCCATTCCTGACCCCAGGTGATTAATAAACCTAGCAATTGCACGAACTGATATTCTGATCTTTAACATAGTGAAGGAAGAGCAAAGGCCAGTTATACGTTAGTAAATACCCGCTGGGTGATCGTCATGCCTATAGAGACCAGAGAAACAAGATAATAAACTGTTGAGGAATGCTAGTGGTTAAACACATTACAAAAGATTAAAATCCAAAGGCTTTTTTGTTTTTTTTAATTAGAGGGGCTATGTTTTCATCTAAATGTTTATATTAGTTATAGAACGGGAATAATTAATATCGCCCTTGAAACCAAATGAACCTAACAACCAATTAAGTGAAAGTATTTATAACCTTATTTGTTGTCTTCATAAGGGGCAGGCTGGTACTACTGTTTTTTCATATCAGACATGTTTAAAGAAGGTGGTCTTAAACAATACAACAGCACTTTATTAAGCGTGAGTCCTTCGTAATGTCCATTGCACAACTCGGACAACTCGGATTGACATTATTTGAATAAACAATTATTAAGGTACAATAACTATTGAAATGGCTACCAGAAAAACTGTCTAAACACTTTGTGTCAAATTATAGCGCTTTGCAAATTAGACAAGATATGCACAGGTTTTTCTAATTATTAAGAAAAATATCATTCGCTATAAATGGTTTTTTATGTTCAGTTTACGAGCACTGATATAGTGAGATTGGTGGATAACGATATTTAAGAAAACATCAATTTGAAATACAGTACCTATCTGGATCACGTAGTACTAATTTGGTTGCCATAGATTGACAATGTCTATCGGCCATTAAAACAGGGGAAAAACAAAACAATTTGTGCAAGGGTTTCAGCTTTCTGGCTACGCTACTGATTCTCCCGATATGACTTTTTAACTAGTAACCATTTATCCTTCGTTCCACAATATCACAAAGAAATATACAGGTTATTTAATTCGTGACATAGTTGACATCGTTTAATTGAATTACCGATGAAGCTCAAACTTGTGAAATGATGTGTGAAGAAAGAAACGTGTTAAACAAAAGTGCGTTAGTATATAAACTGTAATAAAGCAGTGCCACATTTCCATTATTTAAATCAAAACCGGGATCAAAACCAAAATATCTACAGCTCACAAAATATGTGACAATTTGATCTCTGAAGATTTTGTTTACATAGTGTAGCCGTATGTGAGAATTGATTTCATTCGAGCTTGCATTGTAATTCACAGAGTGCCACAGGGCCATGGCAAACGATCAATAACACCATGGCATTATAGAAATGATATCATGTCTGCAAGCAAATTTGCAGCACAAGATCGCTTCCAAATTAGATTAGGATGTGAACCAGCCGTGCACATTGTTTCCCAACTCTGGCTAGAAAAGAGGGGGAAATAGAGTGGTAAGTAATTACAATTCCTGCTTTTAGCCATGATACATTAACTTTTAAACCTCCAGAAAAATTTAGATTGTTTCTTCTTTTTGTGGACATTAAACTATGACAAATTTAAGAGCAAAACGTAGAATCTAGTTTACATGACATTGTATTACAGCTCATATTCATGCTATTAAGTCTTTCAATATTGCTCACCATACAATAATTATATTCAGTAATGCAGTATTCTAATATGTTATACAAACTATAAAAAAAAAAGGGATTTGAACCCATGGAATTTGTTTTCGTTTAAGTAATATCTATGTCTATAAAAAGTAAGGCTATTAAAAACAATTAATAATATAGGAGTTCCAAGCACAAAAAGCTTCCGCAAAATAACAACAGTGCAGAAAAAAATACTGGTTTTCTATCTACCTGACGATTTTTCACTACTATTTAAGGTTGGTGTAAACATTTTGTTTTAGCTGTAAGGGGGGACTCAACGACGTCACTTTT
>JAUMTS010096670.1:0-10389 GCA_032273385.1 Ophiopholis aculeata | reverse complement strand
TAATATTTTTCAAATTGTTGACCGTAACATTAATAGCAT
Source organism: Ophiopholis aculeata (assembly GCA_032273385.1). Lineage (NCBI taxonomy): Eukaryota > Metazoa > Echinodermata > Ophiuroidea > Amphilepidida > Ophiactidae > Ophiopholis > Ophiopholis aculeata. The sequence continues at coordinate 10,350 of JAUMTS010096670.1, read as the reverse complement.
AGGTCGGTATTACTACTACTACTACTACTACTACTACTACTACTACTACTACTACTACTACTACTACTACTACTATTACTACTACTACTACTACTACTACCACTACTACTACTACTACTACTACTAGGCTTGTTTGTACTCAATTAATTCCTTTTTGAAGCTGAATCTAAGAAATTTTAGACATGTCATTTGCACTCGGCATCTACGTGCGTGAGGATCTTACTTGGTATGGAACGTAAATATAATCCATAACAATGTGGAAGTTTTAGGAGCAATTATATTATTATTCTCCAACAACCTATTGAGTATTTGAGGAGAAAACCAAAATAAATAAACAAACCAAAGAAAAGATTACTAGAATTACGTGAATAACCCGTGTTGACTGACATTTGTACTAATTGTAGTAAATCCATTGTTATTATTGTCAGTAAAGAAATCTGTGTCGCCAATAACTTCCGACTTTTGCCACATTTGTGACAAAGGATTCAATTGATCAAGTTTTGATGGGTTCTTAAACGATGTTGTTATGTCAATGGACAGTGTAACATGGGGTGTTCACACGATTACTTCTTTAAGCCAGAGAGTGGTTATTTTTTTAAGTTTAGGAATAATTTCACTTTTACTATTAAAAAAGTTATTTCCAACACAGTCTAGTTTATAGGTTTACAAGAAAATGACAAACACATAACTAGAGATCGAGCAAACGAGAGTTTATGTGCAGGTGATTTGGAGCCATAATAATCCAACTAATGCATATTGCCTGGACTATAAACTGCAGTGTATCTTGGAAATTGTTGTTGAAATTGTAACAGAAGAAGAAAGGCAGCGTTTGATGTCCTCGTATGAACACTGCAAGTATTATACATCTTTTGCTAATACAATAAAAGATAATTATACCATCACTTCTAATAAAATGGGTATATAAAGTACCTGGAAGTAATTTTATGTGATTGTATAATGGTGCCTGTTTTTGATTTGATTTTTCGTACAATATGTTTACTGATATGTTAATAAAACGTATTCTTAATACTTGGCAAAAACACAACTCTATAAATACGTACAATACATATATGATGATTTTATAAATAAAAAATACAGCTGATTGAATTAGCCTTGAGGCATGTGAATTGATGTCAGCTGATTTGAAATAAATCGATGCTTGCTGCATATAATGCTGCTGCCACGACAGTATGACAGCAATCATGAAATTACACTAAATTTACAACTCTCTGAAAGTCGTTATACAACTGTAATTCCATGATTACTTAGCTAGAGACTATAAGGGACAGATATAACACTGCTGCAAGTAGACTACATTTAGTATTATTTCATCTCAGAATAAATATAAGTTTGTATTGCATAAATTACAAAATTGTTTCATTGGGTGTAATTGGGGGGTAACTATTTACCATTTGTATCGAATTATCGTAGATTAGATTCTTATTTCCTTGGGTAATCTTTAATATAAGTATACTTTCTTTAACCCTTACAAAAATTGATTCTCAAAATTTCTGTGACCTTAATTTTGTATGCAACATACACTCATCTTCTAGAACTAAAAAATAACTAACTAATTAATTTAACACATTAAAGCGTCACGAAAATCGCTATATTTGGCTTGTTTGGCACAAGGAACGAGATTCTTTGTAACGCTTTGTACATCATCAAGTTGTATACATAAATACAATTACCGTATTGTAACAGGTAGCTCAACATTTTACAGGGAAAAAAATGTTAAATTCAAAGGGTTAAAGAGAGTCAAATAAAAGATCAAGCTGCTACTTGTCTTTCTTGAAGTTATGTTTGATCAGTGATTATTACTATCAGTGTTGCTTTAATTATTCTGATAGTTTAAGATCAAAAATGTTCTTATACAATGTCCACTTATATAATGGACCCCAATGGAAATAAGCCCCTTTGGAGCTTTCTTGGGCTATCCCGGGCATTTATTCAACTGTTCTCTGTTACTTTGTATTGATGTAAATTTGTATTTATATAATTGTTCTTTGTATTTTAATATGTTGAATGAAGTCTAAATAAAAAACAATCAATCAATCAATCAATCAACCACCAAGGTATGTTGCCTGGCTCAATGTTTGTTCTGATAATGATAATGATAATTAAACCTTATGAAAAAAAAATCAAATTCTACTTTATTATTAAATTATCTAATACTCTGCTGGTTGCTGCATTTAACCTATCATCACACAGAGTTTTAAGCTATCAAGTTTATTGTGTCATCACACCCGCGTTCTTGTAAAATGACAAAATGGCCGGGGTGTAAACAAAGTGCACCACTATCACCATTTCTATTGTTTCCGTTATTAAAGCGGTTTATAGAGCATGGCCTACAAGGCTATTATAAGAAGACAGCCCTATATATTATATTGGATCGGATGTAGGTATACTGTAGGTGCTTCACGAGTGTAAACGCTACGCAAAAATAAACCCCCGAAGCAATTGTTTTGAAGAGTTTATTATGGTGACGACAACTTGCCTTTGAAATTGAAAAAAAAATGAAGCTATAGGATGACCTTGAAATAAACTTTGCCCTATATCTATCTATAGACAATCAGATGAGAATAAAATCGTTATTTAGAGATCAATAAAGACTTTCAAAATATATGGGCCTGATAAGTATGCACGATTTTGCAGAAAAGAAAGGAGTATCATTCTGGAATCAAGCAACGGTTCCAAGATATTAAAGTACACCCTAAGTAATATTTGGCCAAATGTCACGCCTACAACATGAGGAGCACGGCACCCGGGCATGGCGTGAGCATCAACATGGTTAAATTATGAAAGCTGACAGCATGGATTCATTGTTTTTACTTAAAACTAAGCCTACATTTGTATATTTAATCCTATATGATAAGCATTTCTTGTCTTGATTAATAACAGGGTGAATTGAAAATTGTACAGAAAAATAAAGACAGATGCCTACCCTGGATTTTAGTCTCGGAAAGGAACTCACATCCTTTCCCACCCCACCACAAAACCAGACCTTATCTAAACCAGACCCTAATTTGTTGTAATATTTTGTTTAACAAATTGTTTTAACTTAGCCTTTAGCTTTAACTGAGCTCAAACGGTTACTCATTTAGGTCAACTGTACACATTGACCTAACAAACACCCAGACAGTAATTAAACCTCTTGTTTTTGTCACGATTAAAAATATGAAACTATTTATTTTATAAATTTGGTTGTGTTTTACTTACCAAAAATGGCGTCTTTTTCGTTAATTAGTATCATGCGCCCTGGCTGGATTTGACCAGTAGGGTCGTTGCCCGGCAATGGTTACTGTACTGGCTACGTTTTGACCTTAATCTGTTTAGTTTTGCCTGATTATTAAGTGCCAACATGTTGGGCTTTACTAATAAGTATTAAAGACCAATTAATTTAGAGCCTTACGAAAATAGGTCACTTCAAAAATGAAGGCTCAATCCAGCCATTGAAACATATATGACTTTTTTGTAATCATGATATGTTCATAATGAATTGTTCCAAAAAGCTTATATTACTATGGTGAACGACTTAATATTGAAGTTTAAAAGAAAACTGAACTGCTTTGTTTTTGTTTGTTTGTTTGTTTGTTTGTTTGTTTGTTTTTTCTGCATGTAGCCTTGGTCCGCGGACAAACTCATGTACCGTTCCAGTCATATACAAATGCACAAGCGTGGTCTGGAAAGCCACTTGTTAATATGTCTTTGAAAAACAGAGCAAGGTATAAGGGCAGACAGAGCAAGACAAAAGAAGAATGAGAATTGAAAAGGCCACTCCCAAGCGCAATTGTACAATTATTCTACTCTTAGCCCTTACTTCGTTAGATATGAAACTGGATGATATGGCTTTCAGTGATATTCTACTTTTTACATAGAGGATATACACAAGCCAATATGTATAAGGGGCTAGGTCTGGTTTGGTTGACACGCTTTCTCAAATAAGCAAAACTGTTATGTATTTCAGCTCTAACTCATATTTTGTTGAAGGGAACAAGTTACCAACAACAACAAAACCCAATAGGCCTATCCATACGAAAATCGGTAACAGAAAAAGCAAAATTAGATTCGTTTAATGTAATCAGCCTTTATAACAATACGGGCAATGATTAATCAAATAATATTCATTACAACATTTTATTTGCAGTAATATCAGAGATAAGTTTGCTTTTTTGGTGTTTATAATTGAACCGCTAAACACAACATTGACATGACCATGTTGACAATGTCGCCAATGTGACAATCCAAAGATTGTGACGCGTCGCGTATTTATATGGCGTTTGTTCGCCGGCAGATTGCTTGTTTACAAATATGCTGATCAAATCAGTAGGCCTACACACCATTATAGGTAATGTTTTCATAAACATGCCTCATACAAGTCTTCTACATGTTGGCCTACAACAAGTTCCGTGCATATACAGTTATGACAGTATTATACTTTGAAGCCTGTATTTACTAATAGGCGTAGCCGTAGTCAGGCCAAAGGTTTGGGAATTATAGGTCTACGGTACGGTTCATGGTTAGGCCATCCATTAGGCCAACATTAGATTCACATTAATCTATTTTGGGTGTGTTATCATGGTTAGGCTATTTTTAGAAAGGGTAGGTATTAGTCTAAATATGAACATTATCGACGACAACAGGTCAACAGGGCTTCAATCTCCTTTTTGTTTCATTGAATATAGTTCGATATTTTGTGATGTTCTGTTTTGTTTTCTTAGGGAATAAAAAAATAAATAAACGTAAATTGTTTCAGAAAGAAAATATAATAACCGCTTATTAGTACATTGGTTAGATCATTATTTAAATCCCTACCATATAAAAATAACTTTTAAGAGCTTTTAAGAAGTTGTAGTCGAATCCTAGTCATGATCAAAATACAAAACACTGCTGTGAAAAAAATTATATAGCATTTCCGAAAAAGAAACTTAACACATTAAAATAAGTGAGTCATTTGTGTCTTATACATTGTCCTTTCGTAACTTGTAAAACTTAATCCTCATAAGCGCAGCATGCTACAATCAGTGCGAAACTATGTTGGTACTCTTGTCCTTTCAGCTCCTTTCAGCTCAATTCATCCGTTGAGAACAATATGTTTTCATTGTTTGTGATGATAACATCCTCCTCCCCACCCTGTCTCAATGTTGGGTTGACTAGCAGAGCTCATGCCAGCATAGCGTGTAATCCGTTTTCAACATTGAGTAGGGGAGCGGGGATAATATTAAGTGAGAAATACACCTTTCAGGAGTGACCCAACAAGTTTTTCGCCCTGATTGTAGATCAGATGCTAGATAAATCACAGGAAATTTCTCGTCAGCCGCTTGTGTTGTATATTTCAAGTTAAAACGACTTAAATTAGTAAGGATAGGTCTAGGAAAGATTATTCTTTCAGCGGGTGTTTAAGTAGATAGTAAGGCATCAAAAAAGTCTCCTTTATTTAATGAGCCAATTTTCATGTTTAAAAAAATACGGGGTTAAAACAGGGCCATCAACTCATCACCAATCAAGGTGATAGCTTTATATAGATAGTTTTATTCCGGGGTTTTCGTTGCTTAAAGTTAGCAAAGGTCTTTATTCTATAGGTCGCCTATAGGCCACGGACACGGAATGATATTAAAAGTAGGTCTATAGGCCACATAATGGTCTTTATACTTCGCCTATCTATTCAAATCTGTCATGGATATTTGTAACATGTGCTAAACAATTATCATTGCTAAACATATAACAGAGCCATAAGGTAATCTATTATATATATATCAGGCTATCACCTTAAATATGTTAAAATCACAAAATTTAGATTTATAACCATTTGTAATATAATCCTAGTAGTTGTGGTGTTTTGTATAAGTTTTTTTACACACGGCCACATCCTATTTTATTTTTGTTTTGGTTAATTATCATATCTGATATGATTTAGCAACTTCAAATTGGCTACGCATATATGGAGTACTAATGGGTTTTTTCAGTTAAGAATTTTTAATAAAATACCAACACAGTATACCGAACCATCAGTATCCGATTGTGTTTAAAAAACGCTCCTAAATAAATTGTAGAATGGCAATATTTCAAATTGTTTGTTTATAATTCAGCTCATACTTCTTGTCACCTGCTTATATAAATGAAGATGTATCTCACAGTAACTGGGACATAAAAGAACCTTCTTCCAGGTCCGTCTGTACACTGCACACACTTGGCCAACATTCAAGTCAAAACCTATCAAAATGTATCCTACAGACATCTTAATCACATTAATCATACCACCTTCTCTTAAACACAAATCAAAACAAACACTTGATCCTCTATTTACAAACATTTCGGTTCCACCAGTCTTACATCATTGTATATTTTATCCCAAAATCCCATCTATCATATGTATTAAACACGCTTAATAATAATTCATTTATAAAGATTGGCGACACTTATTGACTCCTAATACCGCATTAGTTAGAAAAACATCAAAATTCGAGGTCGGCACGCGTATTTAGGATAATTTAAATGTCAACAAACGGTTAACCTATTTTTTTTTCTTCCTACTCTTGTACTACACAATACCTATTACAAATTCCGAAAACAAAAACAGTACCATCAGCTGATCATCTGTGTCAGACCGATCCACAGAAAATAAACTTCCGCACCAGATATGTTTATATTCTCTCCCCCGCTTTTGCCACAGAAAAATCACATCTTTTTCCAGGGAATCAGATCGCATGTCATCACAAACCAAAGCTTCTAAGGGTCACTTGTATATATCTTCAGGCATCAAACATGCTCGGCCTTTTCAAAACAAAGTGTTGGACTTGATGTTTTGAATCTCTATAGTTGAGTTGCAAGCAGATTCTGAACTCAACGAAGACTTTTAAACTTCAGCCTATAGGATAGGTTGCGATATGTCATTGACATTATCAGAATAGGTGCTTACTTCGTGTGCTCTTCAAAATTTTCTCTCATTATTTTGAAAAGAACAGTTTGGTTTCTAAAAAAAGGAATATTTTAAACGTACACATAGATTCAACAATGTTTAGCAAAACGCAAAACATGTGTATTATTTTTCTGCTTTAATTCGATCTGGCTTTCAGATTTCTTTTATAGAAATTTTCTGATGTCCTGTACATTATTTGTTTTTATTATATATTTTATTATTTTATTATTTGCCATTCGTAAATAAGGTATAAAATCGGAAACTGAAAAAAGGGTTTGGTTTGTGTATAATTATTAGCTCCACCTCTCATACTGGTAAAATGGTTGTAACCGGGAATTTACTCTATTCTGGAGCAACCGTTTATATTCTATATAGGTGATCGTTTATGTTAGATTTCCGCGAAATTAACCTTCCGCCTAGACATCGCAGCATAAGATCATCATGGTAAGCTTCCACCGTAACCCTGTCTTACCGATTTTCTAAACAAACCATATTAAGTTGTGACTTATAATGCTTATGTGGAGTCCGGGGAGGGGTACTCTTTATATTGGTACTTTCTGCGAGGATGCCCCGATGACATTCCTCTTATATTCAGCGGCTTCCCTTCCTAAAAAGGTAGACCTATAACCAAAGCTTCATGGGTTTGTCTAATTTTACTTTAACAATTTACCTGAAAAATATAGTGCTGGTCGTCTGTTTAAATCTTCATGATCACGTCTGCTCTAAGCTTCGTTTTATACCAGGACCCAAAGAAGTTGCATGTGGGATTTAGGCCATTTTGGCTTCGAGTGTCGTACCTTATACCTATCGAAATAAAAACAAAGGTGAGAACCGAGCGTCCCCTTCCCGGGTACTTAGGCTTACCGTCAGTCAATCTGCGAGTATTTGATTATGGTGTTGAAGATTGATAACAAAATAATAAACACTTTATAACCGATTGCTTACGTTTGTTGCATCTTCATCTATCAGTTAAGCCTATCTATTTAAAACCAGTGCGAAAAAAAAGGAGTACGGGCATTTATTTTAAGTTTAAATTCCGTTTGGAGAACGTTTGTTTTTTTGGTAAATGATCATTTTATTTTCAACATGTTCAATTACGTTAGGTGACATTAACTTTAAAGAATATGTCGACATAGACAATTTCAATAAGTAAAAATATTTTGTTTGATCATGACAAAATCCGACTTAAGTTCGGATCAAGAGTTTGGATAGGGATTGTCTAACATGTTAGCAAGGGGTAAAGTAAGAATGAACTGATTTGAGTTAAATGAAACAACTGATGCGTAGCATATAGTGTGTCTATAGTAAGTTTGTATATGTTCTTTGACACTCGGTCTATAGACACTAGGATTCATGACACCTGAATAAAACAAGAAAATATCAGTCCTTTTTGGGGGCGAAAAAAGCAATTCATTTCAAATATCAATAATTATGAGCATGACAATACCAATTGATTTGTAATGTGAACTGAAATCGTTACTGCTGTGTCCATTATAAGGGAGAACAGCTAACAAGTCACAGGTTCGGATATTTTGCATTTCGAAGTCTGTATGAAAATGATCACGGATTCTCCTATTGGAAAGTGGAAATCTGGTTAGAAAAGAATATAATTCCAGTAATAAAACTATGGAAGTATGTTTCTTACTTCCACGATAGAAATATTGATACTACATACTGGAGGGACTATGTAGCTCTCTGTATTCTCAGAATTTCAAAAAGACACTGTTCAGTCTTTCTATAGCTGAACTTAAGTAGGCCTATGTCTTATTGAAACTGAGTTTCATCTGTCAACGCTTTACAGGTAAACGTTGATTTCGTTCTGGATGAAGACAATCACAACATACGAGTCGTGTTTTCGTTACCTCGTTTACGTACTTCCGGTTAAAGAGTTTCCTCAAGATGTAAAGATGGATAGTCAGATAAAATGTCATAATTCTTAATCACTATGTTCTGTTTTGTTTTGTTTTTTACTTTTGATTTTCATGTATATGTGTGTTGCTCACAATAATTGTGTATTTTCCATAATCACTGACAATAAACATGATAAACGCATGTTATCAATGTCGGCTTTATTTCAACAACAAAATATATAAAACACTATACCAATACCATAGTATAGAAAACATGTTTACAGACAAACATTCATATTGCCTGGAAAACAAATGATCTGTGTACCCATAATGTTTATTTAAATTTTCAAGTATAGCCAATATTATGACACTGGCTCGTGCCAAGATCAGAGATAATAGAATCTAAATTCCCCGGACCAATGGTATGTTTTGAAACAAAAAGTGTGTTGGTTCTTACCACAAAGTGGATGCAATTGACCAGGTTTTAATTATCTTTTCAAGTAAAAACATCAATAACAATCTCTTAAGATCTGTCGGCACTCTTTTTGCATCAAAATGACCAAAATAAATGTTGTTTGTATACATTGTAATTGTAACAGTTCGTGGTAAGACTTTACTTTACAATTTAACGGTTATAATTTTGTATTAATATTTATGAGATTAGATTAGATTTTGTAAATATTGAAGTTTGCCATAACGTCTTCACGGAAATGTTTGTGGAAAAGTGTTTCAAATTTAACATTCCACTCCAGAGCAAGTTATAAACATTGTTGTCAAAAGAGTCGGCACTCCTTTAAAACTCTATGCGTCAAAATGTTATTAATAAAACAATTTAGTTAACAACATATTTAAGAAAAATCTGAAACTGTTCAAACTTCTTCTTTTTTAATTGCAATGCAATTTTCGTGACAAAGTTTGCCGAAAACCTACATCAAAAACAAATTTAATGTAAATTGAAATTGAAATTGAAATGCTATTTGAAAAATGTATTAAGTATTACAAACAAAACTATATTTTCAAACAAACCGCTTTGTATAAATTATTGTACTCATTCTTCACCATCTTCATTATCAAAAGTATTTTGAACAATGTATTGGTTTGCCTGTGTTGCCAAATGTTACAGAAAATGTATGTAGACTTATATCATGTTTTAAAAAATCCAAAGTATAACACTACTGTTCCTCTGAGTTTCATGTCAATAGCAATCGTCAGACGACGACTGCTTTAAGGTCTCTAAATTATTTTGTTGTTCTATCAAGAACCTTTTTTTTTTTAAATGTCCTTGAATCTAGTTGGAAGGTTCTTTACTGAACCTCCAAAAAGGTTCTTGAAAAAATTGACGAACCAAATAAATATTTAAAGAATCAAAAACGGTTCTGTATCACGTCTGGGGTTCCTTTTCTTGTTGTTCTTTAGATAATCTTTAGGAGTTCTTCTGAGAGGACAACTTCATTTTCGGTTCCTTGATTTCTTAAAGTGTTCAATCCAGCTGAATAAAGAGTACATTGAAGACATGTATACGACAATGAGAATACGGTATAAGTCCGAAAGAGAACAACCAATCTTCATTAATACAAGAAA
>JAUMTS010096669.1:0-16459 GCA_032273385.1 Ophiopholis aculeata | reverse complement strand
CAACCAGATTATTCATGAATTTCAGCAGATGCTTACATCTTTAATAGTGCATCACAAATTTGATGTAATTCGCCATGTACATCTTCCGTTTTTTCTTCAATATAAATCTATATCTTAATAATCATCTTGTATCTAACATCACTCCCTCAGATTTAAAAGCACTTAACAGTGTCACTCAGTCTTTTTTAAGTCATTTCATCACAGGTATACCGGAAACTGAAACCGCAATTATTATGCAATCTCAGATCGAAAATATCCACCACGTCGATGTTTCATCTGAACATAGATAAGGCATGCAATATGCAACACTTCAGCAAAGTATATACAGTATATCACATGTATTTTATTTTAGTGATGTTATTTGTTCAGAATCAAGTTATACAACATATTTAAATTTTCCTCAAGATAGACCAAAACACCAACTGTTTAGAAGAATTGCGGTGTCATAAAAATAAACATGATATAAGTAGAATTATTTAAATCAGTTCAAACGATGCACGTTATCAGTTGCTATCTTCAGTAGATAGCACACCAGTTGCTGATTTTTCACTGCTGTTGTCCTTTGGTCAAAAATAGTTTACAATTTATGAGAACCGTATTCCGTTTTTGACTGCATTATATGCCATTTTTAATCATAGTACTATAAATTTATAGTATACTAAAAGATGCAAGAAAAGAGAAAGGCCATCATGCACCTAAGGTTAAACATGGCCTTAAAATAAAGACGTAAAGACAATAAAGATGTTGATCCAGCAGAGAGCATTGACATATGTCACCAAACTTCAAAAGCTATATCTTCAGTAAACAGCATTATGAGATTAGCTACAATTTGATTCCAGTGAGTATGCCTGGGATATTAACACCCCATTTAAAACAAATTACCAACACTGAAGTTATAACCAACACCTTTCTCAACCTAATATCTCTTTTAGAAGGTGTCTTAGTGGATAAAATTGTTTTGTATTTTTTTCTCTAACTCTTGTATTGCTGCTTCGTTACTTAGTTACTTGTTTTCTCGAAATGTTGTACCACTAATACATGTACAAATAGGCCTAAAACATAGATTTTGATTGTTAAATTTGAAATGGTTCCGATGCACAACTTAATCTAAAAACAACGTTGTAGTTGTACTAAATCGTTGACGTGTTTTTGTCTTAGTGGTAAGGTTACATTGTTCAGAGATAGATATATATAGAGATTAGGTGTGTAGTTGTTAAATGGTTAAACATCCATCACTCTTGGGTCGAAGACCGTCAGTTAAGTCACAAACATATAAACGGCACTTAAAACACACATTAACTCTTCAAACGACCAAAATCGACAAACCATTCACGTCGATTTGGGTTAAAAAAGACACAGTAAGTGACCTTTGAGTTTATATCGACTGCAGAAAAGGCGAAGGCGCTTATCCTGCGATATGGCTACATCAGTGCAACAAATGACATCTCCTGCCCGCAGGATCCCCGAGGCTAGCCATGCTTTTTCCACTAGCTTTTCCTGTTCATGTCTTGCGTTTTACAGACATGTTTTGCTCACTCTGCCCAAGTTTGCCTTCAGCCGATTTGATCAACTCTTTATTCCAACATGTATTTGTCCATCATTCACCATTTGTCATAGATATTTGAAACATTTTGCACTAAATAAATGCATGTTAGAGCTTAATAAACTCAGAACTGTCTTAATTAAAGTAAAATTTACTTTGATTATGTCCCTTTGTATTGCATTTTATTAAAACTGCTGTTAAATAAGTTGAAAAACAAGGTTGCAAGCAAAGTTCGTGCTTTCTCATTAGATGTTGTACTAGAGGATTAATTGAATACTGCGGAAAGCCATGTGTTAATAAAGAATGTCACTTCGATTAGATGTATAACATTAGAATGCAATAATATACTGAACTGTTGCTTTATAGATATGCCTTTGTGAATATATTATGAAAGACGGTAGCATATAGCAAACAAAAGAATTGGATTGGATTAAAACAATTGTAACTGGTAATGCCAATAATTCTATAATGCTCGACCTTTTGTAATTTCATCTACATCCGACCTGGTTTTCGTTACGCCTCTCTTACTTAGTTTGTATATGACCTTTTACACAAAGTATAGACCTAATGTTTAGTTTAAAAAAATACTTTTAAAATGTCATTATGCGAAAGTATTTTTGTTTTTCTTAAAGATAACAATAACATTTGCTTGAAAAGAAAGTATTCATCAACCTGATTGATGGTATTTTTGAACAGTCAAAAACAATCATAGCTTTAAACAGGCACGTAGCAGGCCCTAAGCATAACGAACTTATTCAAAGACGATTTTGGATGAGACTCAGAGAAGAATGACAAGAAGTTACGTTATTATAACAACAACTTGAAAAGATACACGTGTATGTTCAATCTCGAAGCAGAACAAAACTCACTTTGGTGCTTTTTCATCACGTTGATACCCACCCACTATTCAATCTGAAATCAAATTCACCGCAGGCAGCAAATAGGCCTGCGTCGTGCATGATGTCTGCTTACACTACTAAAAGAAAGCTGAAAATGTCAACTCCAATATTATTGTTTCTCTGCGACTCACCATTTTGATCAAATTCGTTGCTTATTTTTGCTCGCTTTTCGCACCAAATTTAATTCTGACTTGATTAGTTTATATCATGAATATTTGTGTATGGTAAAAGAATCGGTACAATATCCATGAAGAAAAAGACAGCGACTAAATTTAGGCACGCCACTTTAAGTCGATTCCTTCCATTTTGCAGTCACGATCACACTTATTCTTTTCCTGTATTTTCCTAACGAAAATCACGCTCTCAACACATGTCGGGGTGTAAAACGGATATATCAGTAATGTCAGTTGACATGGAGTGTCCGTTATAATCAACCATCGCAGGAGCAATCAGAAATAGTCAAATAAAGGGGCAAAATAAACACACGTATGTTAGTGGACACGTTTGTATGATGTCAAAATTAATATCACAAAATTTGATGTGAGGTTAAAACAAAACACTGAGTGAATTAAGATTTAATGTAAACGCTGAGTTTTCTGAGACCTTGCTTTCAAACTGCTTAATGAAAAAGTCAACACCTTAAGAGGCAATTTTATTTTACAGTACACCAAAGTTTAATACTAATTTCATGTAAAAGGCAATAGATTCTGGGTGTTAAATATAGATTCGAGACATAATCAGCATTTGGATACAAGAGAAAACACAATGAATAATTTGCAAACATAAGTTAAAAGAAACTGAGATGGGTTGAGCTGGAAATTATATTGATAAGTACAAGTGGGTATACTAGCACCGATGATAATTGGCTATTCACGTAATTGATAAGTTATTCTATGACGGTCCTCAAACTACCTCATTACCTTTATGAGAAGGAATAGTAATTCATATGACATATATTTTGTTCAGCAATGCAATTAGCGAATTAAATAATGTAGGATGTTTTGGACAGTTGAGAAACCTTTTCAAATGTACGACGAGAGTATGGATAACTTGCTATCTACAGTAGATAGTAATACACAACACACTCCTAAACGTATTTCGGCTATTGAAGCACGCTCTACCATGAAAAGGACTACAGTAAGCTGCATTAAGATTTCTGACCTAAAATGTGTCGTGCGAAGAGTTTGTTATCATCATGTTCATAATTAATAAATTAAGAAACAATTCTATCTCTTAAGGGGTCTCCAACCAGTGCGTGATTTTTTACCGTAAATTACCGAATCTAATTTTGCATTGTTTATTTTAAAATGAAACCGCATAAAATGTTCTTGGTATTTATAAACCTCTTAAGTCACCAGAAAAGCTTTCATTGAAGATTTTTCTTTGTAAAAGCACAACATGGCGTTTTCAAAGAAACTTAGTTTTTGTCGTGTTTTGAGGTGACCTAACCGCGAACAAAGTCGTCGTTTGTCCATACGGCTAGTATTTTAAGAGTTACAGTAAATGTATATTATTAGTAGCTAAGATTCCTAGGCAAATTTTGCTCACCATTTGTCTACTTAAAATATGTTTACTAGGGTCGCTTGTAGTTTTAAAAATCGGGACCCCTACCAAAGAAAACCCCTCAAATTCATTACTTGATTTCACGCCCGAGTGAGCATCGAACAAATACAAAAGAGTGAGCAAAAGTTCCATGCGAACGTTGTCTACAAATGTACATTTACTTTAATTTAAATTTCTAAGCCCGTTTTTCCACTTAACAATACTTTGACAAAAGGACATTTCTGAGAGCTTTAGAGGTGACTTTTCACGATGTAAAAAAAATATTCAGAACATTTGCTAAAGTATCATTCTTAAAAAAAGAATTCAAATTACACTTTGGTCATATTCGGTAGAAATTCGTGGACCCCTTGGAGACCCCTTAATGTTGCAGTATTATCAACAAGCAAATTCGATAAGAAATGATATATCTCTAAATCATCAAGCAATAAACATGATACATATTTTGATCAGAAATCCTTCTGTTGCGCAGCCTAGCTTGGGCTATTGCAAGATATATATCAATCCCATATCGTTCTTAATTTGTGAAAAGATTTCTTCAACCAACATGACCAAAGCTACACAGCAAGTAGGTTGAAAGTTATAGCTTCTTATTTTCTTTAACTACGCTTTTAAAACTTCAGGTACCTCTATCAATCTGCTCATTCGTACAAAGAAGTACCGCTGCTGATATGGCTGTATGTTTGTCGCTGAAAAAAGGATACTTTTCTTTGTTTGCATAATTGTTTTAGAAATCCGCCCGTATCAATTAAGTACTCTTAAGTAGCTTAGCTAAAACATACACGCTGAAACAATCAATCAGTTAGTAATGGACTCGTAATGCTTTGACAAAATAAAAGACGTGAAATTGGAAACTGCTAAAGTGTCTGGCAAAACATATATTACGTGTGAAGTAATGTGTATTTAAAGCTATATTATTGTAAAACAGCAAATGGCATAACTTTATCTTCGCTAAACGCCCAGCAAACACTGATCAAGTGGCTATGCAAGGCTACTTGTACAATTTGCCATAACAAACCTGTGTTATCTTACGCCGGTAAGTAAAAACACAATATTGGGCTAAGTCAATAAGATTGGTGCAATTTGAAACAATGATGGGCGATAAACCTCCCTCAAATGCGTCTCTTTTATCTTGATTGTGTTTATCTGATATAAATCTGATACCATCTCAATCTTAATTGTCCTAAGTTGTAAATTGTTAATTGCTTCTGTATCATTTGAAATTAAGTACTTTACATCGATATATGAAAGGATAGAGAACTCTCTCTTTGAAACAGAGGTTTTAGATGGAGGCCAGTTTTAGTGATCACAAAGTCAATTTTGCCATTCTGTTCACGCATTTCCATAATTATGTAAGTTCAGAACAAACGTTAGTTATGTTTGAATAAGTAATATTCTTGAATAAAATAAAGGATGTAAAAACAACGAAAGTTGGCGCATATGACGAAAAGTCTGTCCCGGAATGCATGCTGAAAATATCGTCATGAACACGATGACATACACTGCACAGATAGCGTGCAGATTCAGAGAGAACGACAATGATGCGCACTACATCAGTAGCAACTTCTGCGTTGTAGGGTAATTTCTGCTTATAAAAACTATCAGCTTTAAACTTGATTCAATTTTCATTGAAGAAAGTATATTCTGCTGAACATATAATTATAATAAAGTAGTCATATTTTGCTGTTATTTTAGTGTAAATAAGGTAGGTCTATAATGTTTCTTTTGAACATGTTGATCATGTTGATGAAAAAACACACTTTGTATTGACCACACATAGCCATCGCCGTCCTATATTGCTGAAATATTGACTTAGTGGCTAGCTATTTGAGTTGGGATGTTGCTGATATAGTAACTATCTACTATTTATACACAGGTGAAGTGGCTATCAACTGCTGATATGTCGTTGATGAAGTCACTCTATCCGTACTGCTAATATGGGTGTTGATGGTGTTGATAAAGTAAATATATTGCTGATATGGGTGCTGATAAAGTATACAGTTATATACTGCTGATATGGGGTGATGACGTAGCTATCTATTTCTGATATGAGTGTTGATGGAGTAGCTATCTACTGCTGATATCGGTGCTGATGAAGTAGCAGGCGTTCTCACTTGAAAGGCGGCCGAGATCAGGCCCTTTGAGCATAATTTAATGGCCTCGATGTACGTTCCGCTCTCAGAAACAAAGACAACATAAAAAAAACATAGAGTAATTGGCCCTCAAGTATGTGTATGTCCAATGTGTTCGGCCCTCCATCATGTCCATAACCCTTGACAGCAGAATTATTTTAGAACCATCAACTGGTATGATGGTTGATAAAGTAGTTATCTACTGCCGATATTGTGATGATGAAGTAGTTATCTTCTGCTGATATGAGTGTTGATTTGATTTGATTTGATTTATTTAGCATATCCATCACCGTAGTACAAATAAAGATACAATATAATATAAACAAGTAAATATAAAACGCTAAAATTACATAGAACATAAAAATATATTCCAAGGATGATCCTTTAACCTTTTTAATAGTGCTTATTTCCAAAGGAGTCCTCTAAAATACAATTGGATATACAACATGAACCTTCCTAAAACAACCATTAAAAATTAATATACATTTTTAGTTAAGAACTACATAATTATTATTTTTAAAATATGTACTTAGCTATTGCTATGGGTGTTGGTGAAGTAGTTATCTACTGCTGATATGGCTGTTGATCTATACTGCTGATATGTGTGTTGATGAAATTCAGTATATAGTTTTTGCTGATCATGCGTATAGATGTTGACAAAGTGGTTATATTTTACTGATATGGGTGTTGATAAAAAAGTTATCTACTGCTGATATGGCGTTGATTAAGTACTCGTAGTAATTTACTAACTTGTATTGATGCAGTCACTACTCACTCTGATTATAGGTGTTGGTGAAGTAGTTTTACTGATGATATATTGTGTTGATGAAGTAGCTGCTGAAATTGGTGTTGATAAAGTAGTTATCTACTGCTGCTATGGGTGTTGATGCAGCAGTAATCTACAGTGCTAATATGAGCGTTGATGAAATAGTTATCTACTGCTGATATGGGTGTTGATGAAGTAATTATCTACTGTTGATATTGATATTGGTGTTGATGAAGTAGTTATATTTTGCTGATATGGGTGTTGATAGAGCCGTAATCTACTGCAGATATGGGTGTTGATGAAGCTGTTATCTACTGCTGATATTGGTGTTGATGAAGTAGCTATATTTTTCTTGATATGGGTTTTGATGAAGTAGTCATAATTTGCTGGTGTTGATGGAGTCGTAATCTACTGCAGATATGGGTGTTGCACGTTGATGAAGTTGTGTTCTAAAGCTGTGGGATATTATGTGTCTTTGTTTGTTTTTTTGATATGGGTGTTGAAGAAGTAGTTATATTTCAGTGCTGATCTACTGCATATATGAGTGTTAGTGACGTTGTTGTCTCAGATCGTGCTGATGATATGGGTGTTGATAAAGAAGTTATCTACTGCTGATATGGATGTTGATAAAGTAGTTATCTACGGTTGATATGGGTGTTGATGAAGTATTAAGTAGTCACATTTTGCGGATGTTGATGAAGACGTTATCTATCATTGTTTATATGGCGTTGGTGAAGTAGTAATTTACTGACTAGGCAGTATTTATAAAGTAGATATCTACTGCTGATATGGGTGCCGATAAAGTGGCTTTACTGATATAGTTATCTACTGCTGATATGGTTGTTGATGAAATAGTTATCTACTGCCGATATGAGTGGTTATGAAGTAACTATCGGCGTGCTGATGATATGGGTGTTGATGAAGTTGCTATCTACTGCTGATATGGGTGTTGATGAAGTAGTTATATTTTGCTGATATTGGTTTTGATGGAGTCGTAAGGCTACTGCAGATATGAGTGTTGATGAAGGAGTTATCTACCGTGCTGATGATATTGGTGTTGATGAAGTTTACTTATCTACTGCCGATATCTGTGTTGATTGTAGCTATACTGTTGATATAGGTGTTGATAGTAGCTATATTTACTACTGACATAGTTCAACTATACCCGGATATTAGTAGTAAATAACTATTTCTCCAGATAGCATCTTCATCAACACCTATACACCTACATTATCAATATCAGCACGATGGCTATATACTCAGCACTAATATATCAGCAGTGGATAACTACCTCATCAATACCCATATCAACGGTAGATAACTTCCTCGTCAACACCATCAGTGCAGTAGGATCTCCTGCAGTAATGGTGTTGATGAAGAATCAGTCTCACCATCGAGATATTATTTTAATTGTATCTCGATGGTCTCACTAAGAATGATAAGGGGGATTTTATTTGATGAATAAATTAAAGGGTCTTCTATTGACATGATTGAGATATCAGCTGCTAAATATTGGTTAATATATATTGGTCACTGATTGATCAATCAATTTGTTACGTACAATGATTGATTCGGATTATTTTGCATGACTGGTCAATTACTTGAATGCTTCTCATTTGATTTAGTTACTCAGTTAATCAGTCGTCATTTCCTCTGTGACCGGTTATTTCATCATCGTTGTTTAAACAATTAAAGTTAGTCAATTCTGAGTAAAAAGGTAAAAGTACTTATTTCCTTTCTGTGTTTTGTGAAATGCCATATCGTTCTTAAACCTGCATGTACTATTTTTCAATTCATTCGTTTTAAAGTGTATGGAACATCAATTCGAACTAAGAAATTTTGAGCGTCATGAACTAGTTTAATCATTTCTACCGTCAATGACTGACCGCTGATTTTGCATTCTTTATTTTAGTCTTGATACTATATATAGATCATGAACATGATAAAAAGGTTTCTTCTTACGTCCTTAGAAATGTCCTTTCGTTGAAGTATTGTTTTGTGGAAAGCACAAAATGGCGTCTGCTTTGTGACTGTTTTTCTCTTTACCAATCGCCATTCCAAGTTTTGAAATGCAGTAAATTTATAGTAAATGACATCATGATGCGAGGTTTGCTCACTATTTTGTATTCGTTTGATTCTCACGTGGGCGTGAATTGAATAAAAGACTAATGCGGTTTCTCTTTGGTATTTACTTTTTTAATTTTTAAACTCGCGCCCGAGTGAACACAATTTGCATCGGGACATTGTAAAGTTAATTATTTTACTACAACTCAAACTATTTGTTTGGGAAAAAAACAACGACTTTGAATGGTGGTTAGGGCATCCAGAAACACAGTTTCTTTGAAAATGCCATGCTGTCGTTGTTGTTGGGGATTTTTAATACCCCAATGAAAAGACATTTCTGAGGACGTAAGAATCAACCTTTCATAATGTAAATATGTTAAGAAAAAATGTTGAGGGTTCTAAAATAAAGAATACAAAATCAGTATTTGATCATAATGTTATAAATTATTCTTCAACTAGTTTTTGACCCCTTAAAGAACCAAACATTGTTCTAAATGTGTCCTCCAAGGAGAACCCGGGTTTCCAAACGTGTCATAATACAGATCCGTTTTTGGTTGTATAAAGAACTTTTGTTGGGTTGTTCAATTGTCAAGAACCTTTATAAGAGGTTCAAGCAAAAGTTTATGTATAGGCCTGGAACCTTTAAAAAAGACATATTTGAAGAACCAAAAAAGTTTTTCAAATAAGCAAGAATGGTTAGGGGCCTATTATATATACCATGTTTGGGGAACCTTTTTGTTTCTATAGAGAACCTTTAAGGGTCCTCCTGAGGGGACAACTTTATAAAAAAAATTCTGAGAGTGCATGGTTTAAATAAAACAAAGGCAGGTTGGTTGATAAGTCAAAATCGTTAAGTAATTTTCGAAAAAAGCGCTTTACTTTCATCTGAACTGCAATAAATATATCTGCATCTTCAAATTAAACGGGAAAGTACGTGAAAGAAGAAGCTGACATGTTTACACCGTTGTTCAAAATTAAGGCAGCACCTTCAAAATCTCTGAAAAGTAATGTTTCTCTAGCTATTACACCTTTTGAAAACAGGAAATATCAGTTAACCAAATCACGCTTCTTATTAAGTAAAGAGCAAAGATACAACAAATATTCAGATAGCAAAACGGAAATATGATTCCATTTATTTCAAATAAATTCAGCACAATAACAAATGACACCAACATGATCAACTCAGATGATAAAAACATATCACGTAGGTACAAGAGTTGAGGATTCGAGTAAATTTAGTCTTATGTTTAAACAATATTGTGAATTAATGTACAAAATATTGAAGCTATAATGGTGTCAGTTTCTACACTCGAAAAGTTTACCGCAGAGTACTTCAACTTTGAAAGCAACTGATGCTCAAAAGACACGCAAAAAAAGTTACGCCCGCATCTTTCAGTCACTTGTTTTTCTCAAGTTCCTGTTGCGCTTATAACGAATGCACATTTGATAACCTGTTTGCGCTCTGTTTATCAATTAATGCCACAAAATCGCATTATAAAAGAAAACACGGTGTGTTTTTCACCTCGACAACCCATCTATAGTTACGATCATAAATTCAGCACCTTTATGGTGGCTAAATAAGACGAATTTACCGATTGAGTTAATAGGAAAGAACGAGCGACAGGCAAAGTGAAGTGGTATCGCTAATACGGCACACACATCGTTGAAGAGCAGCCGAGATATAACAATATCTTGCAAACAGATATTGTTACACTACTCCTCGCAGTCAACATTACACGATAGGCTCCTTCACTCAAATATGATTCTTCATTTAAACCTGTCTTTTATAAGATCAAATTCTATATAAGCGCGGAATGTGTCAAATTTTTGTCTTTTTGTCTAACTTTAAACAGGCAAGCTGAAGGGGTGGTATCGCGTGTACCGCCCTTAGGAATGACGATTTGGGATGGCGCGTGCGATACATGCGTAATTTCAGGAAGTTTTATTGTCCAAATTACCATTCATTTTTCAAGTACCCCTTATTACACCGTAATTAAACACTCACGCAAGCATTCTATAGGAATAAATCCCGGAATAAATTAACAGCTCGATGCGTGATATTGATGCAAACAATATAGTAATGAAATTATTTACATATTTCAAGTGCCTTAAAGTACAATATTTTGCTCGAATTATAGTGGAGCTTGAGTTTAGATGTTGACACATAAGACAGGATTGAAAAAAGAGCCAGCTCTTTAATCTACTTTTATATATACACAAGGATTCTTTGAGGAAACAATTCTTTAACCATGGTGAACAAGTGAAAAGATGGTGTTTTACTTTTTGAATATGATGCAAACTTCATGAACAAGAAGAAACAAAGACATAATTATTTTGTAAATTCGTTAGATAATTAATACCAGGGAGCAATCTAAAATTGGATTGCAAGTAGTGTATATCTATAGAGGATTTACATAAATCATTAAGATATTTCTAGATTGTTCTCCGATTGAAATATTTTCATCACATTATGAATTTGTCAATTTGGTTTGATAAAAACCATGTACACTGAAAGATTTTTTTTTCTTCAAATCAATTTTATTAAATAATTTCTGGAAATAAAATGGTATTGGCAAATTTAAGACAAAGTTATAGTAGTCGCTTGCGAAAAGTGCATGCTTGATTAATACCTTTGACAATAAACTATTAGAATTAAAGTAACTAGAGAAAAGTAACATGAAAAATGTTGTCAAATTCACTTGCGTCATGATAGCTGCTTTGGTTCAGTGCGTCTCTTTGGATCCATTTGATTCTTACTATTTACAACGATTTAAATTATACAATATACATGTATATAAAACTATACAAAATGTACATACTCCAATATACAAATTATTATCATAAGACAAACAAAAACATTGTATAATAATATAACTTTCAAAGTTGTGTCCTTAATAATTTGCTGTACATATTGCACACTGTGCATCTTACACTAATATCTTATCAATAACAATAACATAACTTAAATTTCGTCACAAAGAAAAAAAGACATAAGATAATTCTTTGCTGTATGTTTGCTTAATAAAAAGTGTCAAGGAACATGTTTCATAACTTTATCATCATTAACCAAAATAACACATTATTGTACGTTGCTTTAAGCATGAGTATTTTTTAGATTTATAAACTGGACATGTTGAATTTGCGAAAGAGTTTTAACTCGTTACTACTATAAACAAGTAACTTGTTATCTCTACCCAATTATCAATTGTTTTCTGTAAATGTTATCACCTTACATTTTTTTTCCAAGTCAGAAACCATTTTTGTAGAAAACAATTTTGTTATTTTGAGGCATAACAATATAAACCAAATTCTTAAATAACATGGATAAATACTAATGTGAAACAAAGACCTTTGATCATATTTCATTTACTTATTGTATTTTTAAGAAAACGATTGTCAAATTCATTCTAAACTTTATTCTAAAATGTTGCAACATGATTGAAACAAACCATAATTTAGTGCATTATTCTCCTACACTTTGATTCTTCCAAAATACATATCATTTTACATATCATTGAGATTCGTCACATGGACAGATTACAAATTATTTCAAGACAAATTGCATTACAAATAATACTTTGATTGTTCAGTACAATGAATCTTTTACATTGCATGATTTTCATTTACCAGTGTTAGCGTACAAGTGGAAATACTGAGATGAGAGTTATGCGGTAGTTGCGGGGAGAGAGACGGTGGTGCTGCCGTTAGAGGTACGGGGAATTCAGGAGCATGGTGATGATGTGATTTGCCGTCTAGTTCGTGTTTGAGACTCTGCATTTCAGATTGCATGTGGATTGCTGCGTCTCCTGCAATGACTGCAAGAGATGGTGCTGATTCTTCTCTCTGCATCCATTCTTGTGTGTATCTGGTACTGGGTGATGTGCTATCTGAAGGAGGTAGCTTCACTTCTTTCGAAGAAAAATAGTTATTGTTTGGTTCTTGGTCTATTTTGATATCACTATCAACGTTGATGCTTGAATCACTATTATCACTTAATTTTGTCGCGTCCTTTTTTGCGACCTGCGCTCCTTCGCCGCGTCTGTCTTCACCATGTAACTTCCTGGCATGTTTCTTCAAATCAAAGTTTCTACAGAATCCTTTACCACATGTATCACATGTGAATGGTTTCTTGTCCTGGTGCGTATGCATGTGAAATGTCAGATTGTAGATCTGATGGAAAGCTTTGTGGCAGATATGACATTTGTAAGCTTTCTCTCCACTATGAGTCAGTCGGTGGTTCTTGTAGTTGCCTTTTTGGTGAAATCCTTTCCCACAAAATTCGCACACATATGGTTTATAGTTCGCGTGAATTCTCAAATGAGTGTTCAAAGTTGAGCTGCGATTGAAAGCCTTCCCACATTCGCGACATTTGTGAGGTTTATCATCAGTATGGATAATCTTATGACGACACAATGTGCTGGCTTGCCGGAAGCCTTTACCGCAGACTTTGCACACGAAGGGACGAGCTCCTGTATGGACGGGCATGTGACGGGTTAAGTTATAGTGGGCGTTGAAGATCTTACCACACTCAGGACACGTAAATGTCTTATTACTGTTCTGACCACGTTTGCCTTTTTGAGCTGGATGTTGAGGATCTTTGCTAAGACCAGAGCTTTGAAGAGTTGTATTAACAGAGAGTGAAGGGTCGCCGAATTTAGGATAACGACCTAGACTCCCTAGAGGCTTGCCTAACTTCCATGCAGCGTGGCTATTCAAGAAACTAGCGGGATCTCCAATGGCAGATTCTAAGATGGGTTTGAAAGCGGATGGTGTGAAGATACCAGTAAATGGATGGGGTGGATGACCACCAATAGCGAGTCTTGGATCGCGAAAGGAGTTGGCATGGAGTTGTTCAAGTTTGTTAGCAGTGAGAGCAGCAGATCCAATCCATTTGGTTAGAAGAGGAGCAGCACCATAGTAGTAGGGATGTGGTCTTACCACGGCAGCAGCAGTTCTTGAGTTAAATTGGTGTGGTAAACAAGCCACATTCAACCAGGGGTGTGGGTATGCTGATGGATACCCATCCATATCAGTTAAACCAAACATGGACTCCGGGCCCGGCTGACGACTTAGTGGTAACTCTGCGTGACCTTTAGGAAAAGTTGGTGAGAAAGTCCCTTGTCGAGCACCAGCAAGTAAAATCAATTGCGAATGATCATAATTGCGCCCAGATTTTTGATGCAAAGCGGCTTTGATGGACGGGGGAGAAAGTTTTTGAATTTCTTTTTGCTTAGCGTTATTCCCCATGATACGATCTATCGAAAATGCTAGCTCACTGCGACTTGACGTGGTGGCCTCTGGGGGACTTGGGCATTCGGACGGCATCTTGCATGGATCATCAAAGTCCCTTTCACCCAAGTGACGTGACGGCAGCTTTGCTAAAGTTTGTGTCATTTCCACAGCGGCCAATTAGCTGATTAAACACGAGACAGGCAAACAGGGAGGGAATCGACGAGGTTATAGTCTGGTTTGTCCGCAGTTCACCTTCCTGTAAAAATAGAAACAAGAGAAAATGGAGAATTAGTCAAAATGCAAATCAAATGGTAGTGAGCAATCAAGTCAATTCTTAGACAACAAGGCAGAAACTCCAAGTAAACTAGCGTCGGCTCGACCATTATGCTAACGGCAAAGGTGAATAACTGCTTTAGTGTTTCAAAACACGTAGAAAAATCATCAACAAATGACTAGATTTCATTTGTAAAACCAAATTAGGTTAGCTGCAATTTGGACGATTAAGCATGCGATAAATTCGGCTAATGTTAGTCGGAAAAGCCGGCGTATTCCTCCCGATAGTTTGCACTCCAAAGCGCGACCGCCCTTTATTTTTTCCTATTTTTATTCTCAACCTACCTAAGGGAATAAGTATTTGTGTATTCCGTGCACACAGTTGTTCAGACGCATTGGACTACCGCCGTTACGGCTTGCAAAAACGTAACGGGTACTGCTAAATCGAGGAGGTGCAAACCGGCGTTGTCACGCAAGTGAGTTCCGCTAAACACTCCACACTCGGAGGGTTGGCTTGCCGTATAACAACTAAAACACCTCCGAACCTCTCGGCGAAGCTTTTACCGGTTAGGATTCACACTTGTTAAAAAGCACGTCAGCTTTTTGTAAGGCTTTTTTCTTTAAGAGCAACAAAAGACAATTGCCTGCCAAGTTTTGGAGCAATACGCGTGTACAACCTTCTCATCTGAGATGTAAAGCAATTATAATAATAGGTACCAATGCTGAAGCTGAGAAGTGGTGGTTTAGTAAATTGAGAGGCAAGTTTTCGTTGAGCATCGAACCAGACAGTCAATGGGCTGTCACTCATTCGAGCTAAATGACAGCCAACTGACAAACGCACAATGGTAAATATTATCCTTGTGTGAATCCTGTCACTCTCAAACAATACGCACACGGATTATCCTAAAGATACACTAATCACTTCACTCCAATTTCATTTCCAAATTGAAGTGTCGTTCTGCGCATGTCATGGATGTGGCCGTGGACGTTGGTGTGGTTCAATTGGTCAGTTTTAGATTTTCTGGGAGGGGTGACAAAACTACATGGTCATGTAATGATCTCTCTCGATCTCTCTTCTGATGGGAGGTTCGGAGTATCTCACGATCGAAAAACGATTTTCATAATATTCCCTTCCTCATTCTCTTCAGTTTCTTGGATTTTCAAATTAAAACTTTATTGGCTCGTAGGTGGCAAACGTGTTATATATTAGTGAATATGTACATGCCTTAAAAAAACATAGTAGATCAGAAAGGGATGGTCTATATTTGTATGAATGTGAAATATGATCAAAATGAGTTTAAAGTTGGTCAAATTCAATTTCCACTTTTATGCTTGATTTTATGTATCATTTGCAAAAACAATAGGAAACAAAAAGCCTAATTTCCTTTATTTGGCTGTATCTTAAAATCAACATAAATGTGCGTGATCCAACTCATTTGGCTTGATCACACTTTATGATTAAATTTTAAAAAAATTTCAGAGATGTCAGATCAAGTTTGGGGAATGTTGTGAAATTTTGACAATATCTGCTCTGCAGGAAAACCATACTTTAGAAAACATTTTGCAGATATGTGAAACATCTTTATGTAATTAATTTATGCAACATGTCACATTTCAAAACTACTATAATTGACTTTAAGTTATTTCAACATTTCTGTTAAAAATGTGGTGATCTTGGGCTCAAAATAACATAGATTTGCTTTAATGTGATTACTAACTAAATCATGGAAATCTACAATTTGTGTTTTTTCATCACACATGAAGGTATGTGCATATGTGCTAAAGAATTCGATGTGTTTACCCAAATTTAAGGCAAATGAATGTGGATGTATTAAATGAGTCATGAGTGTGACTGATTTTAATCACTAGAAATGAAATTAAGTATTGTTTGCATATACATTGGTGTTGAAATAAGTTGTTATTAGATGTTCAGTATGACAACAACCTGAATGGTTAGGTAACAATTCAATAGTCAAAACCTGTCAAACAT
>JAUMTS010096558.1:0-10391 GCA_032273385.1 Ophiopholis aculeata | reverse complement strand
GTGAGTTGTTCGCGCCTGATCAAAGTTCAATCATTAGAACACAAAGGGAGGAACTTACTTGGTATGGGAACCTACTTGGTATGGAGCACACGTATGATGCTAATGAAATACTTTAGGAACCCCGCTCTAAGCTTTACTGGAGGCGAGATTTGTTGTCAAATTGAAAGGTATCTGCTCCCTTACAAGTGGGCGAGATTGATTTTGTCAAATTGAAAGGTATTTGCAACTTACAAGTGAGAGCAACAAGATACTTTATACATACATATTTTGATCCATGTACAAGGCAAAATGTATGATACAGTGTATTTATTAGGGTGCATCCACTCTCTGAACCTGTCGACTTGAACGGTTTACTCCAAACCCCTTTGAAGATAGTACTCCCAAATTCGTTTTGTTATATTGATCATAAAGGCTGGTCCGACAGTTTAGTAAAAACATTCTATCACACCGTACGGAACTAGTACCAACAAGCCGGGGTATTGCAAATTATCCTTTAATTGTTTACCCCAAACCCCCTTGAAAATATAACTTCCAAATTCTTTTTGTTATATTGACCATAAAGGGTGATCCGACAATAACATTGAATCGTTTTGTAAAAATATTGTATCATAATGTCCTTATAGCCTGAACTTTTTCACTAATATAATTTAATCTAACATTGAAAAATATGCCTATAAGATTTTACAATTCTTAAATGCTCCAAAACCAAAAATAATACAGTCAAACTGGTTCATTTGAAGTAACTTGGTTTTGTTTTTGAAACGTTTTTTTCATCAAAAAAACGTTGTTTTTGTAGTTTCTTGGATGTACTATCTCAATGGATGTACCTTTAAAGAATACTTTTCCAATCTAATGTCGTCCCTTAACCAGTTAACTATTGTAATTTTGATGTCAAAAATCGATTCAGTTTGTTTGTGAATCTTTGATCATATACGACAGACTTTGTGCTTAGCATTATTTAAGGGTTATGTAAGACTACGGTCACACCTTGTACCAACCTCTTAACATCCTCAAAAACTTTCCCGGAGCCACTCAGGTATTTTTCGAGGGAGAACGCGGAATGTTCGTTCCGTATTTAGGGTGGTGTTTAGGGGCTTAAAATACCCATTACCAAGAAGAGGCGGTGTTTACAAAGCCAAACGTGTATTATGTTGGACCAAACGTGTTCACATTTAAATGCAAAGACCCACTACTCATCCTCGTTTAGACGTGTTTTTGGTAAAAGGCGATAACGTATTGAACTACGTATTTAATAGGGGTCATTCTTGAATCGTTGTGAACACCAAAATATCTTAAGTGCTCCTCCCCGGAAATCAGTAGTGATTGTTCGGGTCTAATAAATGACCTCGCTTTTTATTTTATTTTCAACATAATACCTTTCCGAGTACCACCCTCTTGTATTGAGCACGCGTATAGAGCATGTAATGTTAAAACCAACTTAAAGTTAAGTGAGGAAATGTCCCTTGTGACAGGAGTAAATCTCACAACTTTCACTCAATTTTAATTAATTCTCAAAATGATAAAATATCATTTTTAGCCAAGACAAGACATGACTTAAGATCCATGGCACCTAGTCACATCTATTTTGTTTATCAATTACTTGATTGACAATATGTTATTAAGGGCGGCGTCCACCGCCAGGGAAGAATCTTAAAGGGTGTCAAAAAAGTTTATACTCATTTGTGAAGCTTCTCATCTTCAAAATTATCATTTGTATAATAACAATTTAAATATATTCAGATATAGGAGAGTTGAGAAACGATTTTGTCGTATGACACACATTATCATACATTTTCACTTTCTGGACCTCAAGTGTGCATAGCCGCTTAACTGAGCAGTCGTGTGCAATTTGGTCATTTTCGCTCATCCCCGGCCAACCATGTTGAGTTTGTAAGTTCTTTTGTAGGCATGTTTTAACATTGACCTTGTAATGTTACAACATACCTCAAAGCACTATTAACACAATTATTCCGATATCAGTGAAGAAATTATAGAAAGTACACAACAGTACAGAAAAACAGCTATGTACACGTGGTGTTCAGAAAGTAAAAATGTGTAGTATTACTTGTTTCGTGACCACTTCTTTTAGTCAGTGTTATTATGCTGTTGGATCACTAATAGGGTTAAGTTTGGTATCAACATAATTTCCCAACTCTCCTCTGTGTAAATATATTGTCTGTTTTACTAAACAAGTGAAGTTTAGAGATATGAAGCTTTAACTATGATGTGCATAGACTTTTTGGACACCATGTAGAAGGCGGAAACAGTTGGCCATCAGTTACCTGGTATTGCCTTTGATTTGGCTATTACATCCATTTCTTATTGAGTTGTACAAGGTAATGGTTCTAGCTAATGACCTACCTAACATGTCGCACTTTTCTCCTGTCCAACACGGTGAACACAAACACTCTCCCGTCTCGTTCGAACAAACTCCATGGTAACATTCTATTTCTTGATATCTGCAAAACATGAGCGAGAAATATTTGGAAGAATATTACACATTTCAAGTATTTTATTAGGCATCTGCAAAACATTACAGTGGATCCACGTGGAAATTAATTAAATAAGTGGATTACCAAAAACCTATTTATTAACACACAAAAAGGGTAAATTAACACATCATAACTAAAGTGGCAGAAACCCTTCAAAAAAGGGCATGTGAAAATTGAAGCAGACCCGTCTTCAAGGTGCTATCATATGAGGCAGAAAGAGCAAACGACTCAGTGGTTGGCGGCTCTTACGAGCATTTGCCAGATGATGTTAGGTCCTGTCTGCACTTAAACTCTAGTACTTGGCGATGTAGCCCTCCTCGTGTAGTTTCCACTACAGTCTGTCTTGCGCCTCCCTAGCCCAGGTTGTGCCAAAGAAGGATGTCAGATTGCTTGCTATCTACGTTGTTGTCTTCCCCTTCTCCTCTTCCCTGTCCTAGGTTGCCATTCTGTTAATATCTTGTTCCATCTGTTGTCTTGTCCCCTTGCCACATGTCCAACCCATCTCCGTTTAGATTATGTCTTCTTCTCTATGATATCTTTGACATTGGTTCTCTTTCTTATTATACATCAGAGTTTCTGACTTTGTCACGTAATGTAACCTTTAACATTCACCTTTCCTTGTCATGTTGTGCAGTTGTTTAGATTTTGTTATAGGTATGTTGTTGTTGTCTAAGTTTTACAGCCATGTATGTTATTGCTGATCATAACTACGTGAATTAAACTAAAACTTTATAATTCAAATAAGCAATGTAGTTTTAAAAACATAGACTCTAGCTCTTTGAAAATTTAGCGGTGCCAATATTCATTCGAGCATTAACAACAACTAAATTAATAAGGAATAAAGTAGTCTTACTACTAGCAGCATTTCATGAAACGAATTTGCTAAACTGAATAATATAACTTTTGTATTTGCGCATCTAAATACAACTAAAATGGTTACTGTAATTTTGCCAGACTTCGAGTATTTGTAGTTAGAATAAATATATAGTCTTCATACTATAATATCAGTCGACATTGCCTTATGGTTATAAAGTAGCCAGCTTAAAGATAGCATACAATGTAGTACTTGTGCTAGCATTAACTAAGATTTTGCTCATTTCATATATACAATAGACCATTTCCGAGGGTCAATGTTATCTTGCCAGGTCCAAAAATTACTCAAACTAAAGCATTTACAAATAAAATACTACTTTGAGAAACCACTGAAACA
Source organism: Ophiopholis aculeata (assembly GCA_032273385.1). Classification (NCBI taxonomy): domain Eukaryota; kingdom Metazoa; phylum Echinodermata; class Ophiuroidea; order Amphilepidida; family Ophiactidae; genus Ophiopholis; species Ophiopholis aculeata. Next base: position 6,689 of record JAUMTS010096558.1, on the reverse strand, counting down.
AGTTCTAAAACCGAAGTAAAAACATAGAGAGAAACAATAAAACATCGTTTCACCCAAACGAAAAAAAAAACACCAATCGTTGATTTTATTTTTGAAACAGGAAATCTACATTTTAATAGATACTATTCCCATCCTTAACGTCCAACCCTGTGGTGTAAAAATTAATGATGAGTTATTTTGATAATAAAAAATCAATCCACATTGAATTCAAGCAAGACAATCAATTAAGCCACAATTCCACTTTGCAGGGGTAGATGTAACAAATGGTAAAATAAGAGATACCGACTTGTACATATTTTTCTATTGATGATGACTAAACAAATGGCCACGTGACAGATCGTCGACCTATTCATGGCGGTTTGTTTACTGCGACAATCTACTATAACTTGATGACTAACACGACTAATGACCTCTTAAATGAACATAAACAAAAGTATTTACCAATTTGTTTTTAATGCTAGCAGGTCGAAGGGGTTATTCGGGTTCATCAACATTGAGATTTGCAGATTACTGTTTGAACTAAGTATCATAACGTTTGAAAGTAATAGGGACATCTAACATTTATATCGCACCAAAAACACTGAAATCACTAACAACAATATTTTCAAAAGTACCAGGTTAAAAAAATAGTTTAATTCAATAGCATCCTATCAAACCCGGATAAAGAAATCGCAAACATCGTGACCACTACCAATGATGAACTATATACAAAAAGTTCTTCAAAAATGCCAAATAGGAGAGCTTCTGGTCTGGATGAAATATCTGCTGAAGTATGGAAGACTGGTAGATTCATCCAAGTACTTTTTTAACAGATCCGTAACTATAGAGGGCGCCTCCTCCACCCCGAAACAAATTGAGAAAAATATGATCTTTGTACTAGTAAATAATTCCCCTCAAATTTGACCAACAGGGCTACATTTTCAGAAACTGGGAGGGTCAATACAGTGTTGTCCCGTCACTTATAACATATTCATCTTGTCAAATCTTCTGTGACGTTCAATAAAGTAGTTTGACTAGTTATGGGGACAACTATCATCATCGAAATTCAAATATGGATTTCCTTTTTACTTTAGCATCACTTCAATAAACTCGCCAATATACATTTAACAACATTGACCGTGTTGGACATAACTCTCTACGTCAAAACGTTTAAATTCATTGATTCATTGATTATGTTTCCAATAATGCAGTGTTATATCGGAGTGTCACACACCTTGAACATGTTGAACGCATAAAGTTTACGACTAATAGCTACTAATATAATAGCCTTAACAGTTAAAGTGTCTTATTTGCGCAATGTCAGTCGTCGATATAACTGAAGTTGCCTGTAACAACTCACAAGTACGTCATTTAAGAGCTTTGAAGGTCGAAGTATACAACATACAAATACGGTCAAGAAGTCAAATTCACAATAGCTTGACAAAGAGCTTCGGCGCGGTAAATCATTGTGGTAAATTGTAATAGTTACAAATTAAACGATGTGTGCAAAATAAATCACGGTTTATAAAACACGACTTAATCCCCGGGCTTAATCCATATGCCATACTCATGAATATAATCCCAGATCAGAGTACTTGCCCAATGCCCATCTCTAACTACATTTTGGATACCTGATTTAATTTTTGTTTTGTCTTTGTTTCTTATTGTCATTTGAAACATTCCCCATTCCCATTCACTGATTGTGTTTGACAGGTCAAACTCTCTCTATACACATGTATCAGAAGACCATCCGTTGTACTTGGGGTCGTATTGCAAAACGGCTACTATGTCTGCGCCCAATGAGTCACGTGGCCAGAAAAAAAAACGCAGTCAAAAAGATTTGGTCAATGCCATAAGTTGTGTTACAGGTTTCTGTTCAAATGCTGTGCCCCGAATGCCACTCCCTGTTATATACGTTATGGTTGCCTCTTCTTTGTGGTAAGGGTGGGCATCGCAGGATTTTCAATATCGTTTATCGTGGTCAAAAAACATCGCGATATCGTACACATCGCGATATTAAGCTTACCCGTTTTTGGCCAAATTCTAGGGCATTTATAAGTTTATGGATCATTGCGACTTCTCCGTGAGGCCTGCGTGAGGCAAATAATGATTAAGACTCATAATAGCTACTCAAACATGATGTTTTGCTCAATAAAGCACTTGGTCAAAACAGGTACCCATTTTTATCGTGAGGTCATCGTTAGACACTCTTGACATATCGCATCGCGATAACTAGAAAAATATCGCGATATTATCGCCAAGCTCGATATCGCCCACCCTTACTTTGTGGTTACACCGTATGTCACAAGTTATTCGACGTAGTTTACCGAAAAAAAATCACCATCTTTTATTTATTCTGGTAATTTCTTCTTCAGAATTTCATAACACAAAAATAAAGGGTTGGTAAAAATGAGCTTCAAATGTGGATATCATAAGACTTCCATTCCTGTAATTACCAAACTTAGAGTTACATGTTCGAATCACAGAACTGACATTTTTAGCCACCGCAGACTATAAATGTGTATGTACTGTATTTGTAAAACAAGTAAACCCTAAACGGTTACCTAAATACATCATTACAGGGTATTAAGAAACACAATATCATTATTTTCTTTTTACCTGTTGACGCACTCGTCGCCGTTGCCGCTGCAATGTGAAGTTGTGAGTTTTTGGCATATCGTCGGCTTGATAACACCGTCGAATGCTGCAAATAAAAGAAATGGATGGTAATAAAACTCCAATGAACAATCTACCAATTCAACTTTACCAGAAACACATTATTTGGTGTACCACAACATTCAAAGTTATTAGAAAGGCTTTTATTCTTTGTTCCATCCAATTCAAATTCACAAGAAACGGTTTATCGGCGTACATCAAATCCAACTTCATCAAAAAGGCTTTATTCGGTGAACTGTTCGGAGTATATTGGAATTTACCACAAACTCCCTTTTCAGTGATATAATCAAATTCAACTGTAAGCTAAACGTTAATTCAGAAAGGCTTCTTTTGGTAGATCGGCAAATTCGTCTTCAACAGGACAGGAACGCTTTATTCAGTGTACCATCAAGTTCAACTCCATCAAAAAGGCTTTACTTGGTGTACCATCAATTCTAACTTCACCAAAAAGGCTTAACTTGATATACCATCACAATCAACTCCATCAAAAAACATATAGGACATTTATACAGGGAGGATAACAAATGATAAGGAGAAAGAATCACACACTTAAACAGAATGTGAGGTTGTTATTCATTTCCATATCCTTTGTTATCCTCCATGCATAAATGTCTGTTTCTTGTCTTATCATTACACCTATAATAAATTATTGCTAAAGACGAAATATCAGGCCTCTAATCTGATTAAATTTAAATTCAGCTTAAATTATGGCTTTACTTTTGGGTAATATTAACTTCAGGGTACATCCTTAGGGAAAAAATAATCTACTTGTTGATTTAAAATTTGGATTTAAATGAACTACAAACACGACAAGTTTTTTCTTGTAAGTTTGAGGATAGTTATCAGTCGTTCTGATGAATCTGAACTTATAATGGTGCATGATTAATGTCTTTGTAACAAAATTGAATCTAAAAGAAACCTTTCTGATGGGAGTTAGTTTTAGGCTACATTGATGCATGTATTTGTGAACAAATGTAGAAAACTTGTTCTTACATGTCTGACATTTAATTGGATTGATCATCTAAAATAGTTATTCTGATGAAGTTTAATTCAACAACTTTTTGATACATATACCTTGCTAATAAAGATTCACCGAAGAAACCTCTTCGGGTTGAAATTTAATTTGTAAGTATGCACCGAACAGAACCATTTTTATGAAGTTGACCAAAGTTGAATACTGCGTAAAGCCTTTCGGGTTAAATTGAAATTGAATGTTCATGGGTTAAAGCCTTTCTACTGAACTTGGATATGATAATTCACTGATTTAAACCTGTTTAATGAAACCTCTTAAAAGCATCAGCAGCTGAAGGATATTAAAAGTGAGTCATGTAATCTACTTCAAATAAAATGCCAGAGTCAACTTAGATCATGGGGTCCATCGTCTCGAATCGTTCTGGTTAATGGTCAAAAGATTAAGACTCCAAAGATTAAATAAAGCTTTTCGAACGCTTCCAAATGTTCATATCAGTATGGTATGGTGAACTTCTGGCTCGATTTAAATAGCTCTGCCATGGCTTTAATAATTTGAAGCAGTTTGATTCGATGAGAGTCCCTGGATCTCAGAAGAAGAAAAGATTTGGCGTAGATTCAAGGAAAAGTATGTTGGTAGAATTTAGAGGTTTAACAATCAATAACTATTTTATGATAGAAGCCGGTCTAAGCGACATCATTTTGTCATTCATCTGCTTTGTTTTTCCTTTTATTTAACTGCAAGCTTAAACTTCTACAGATTTAATCAAAACGTTTAAATAGCTATCTCTTCATTTTTGACTTTTTAAACTGATAGAAAAAAGAAATCTCGTGGAAATGTGTGTTAATAAAAGTAGGCGTACTTACCAGGTATTTGAGCTGTACATAACACTGTTACAATGACTAAAACTACTTCTACTTTCCAACCAACGTCGGCAAATTTTATCATGTTTGGTTGCTCAAAATATTACAATCCAACATCTTAAGATATTCCTTATTAGGTTTATAATCCTTAAATCGAAGTATTCCAATGAGCATCTGCGATAATTTGGTAAAAAATTAACGCCAAACTTTTGAAATGTTAGTATATATTCCACCGGCAGAAGAAGGGTTTGGCAGCATCATGGCGGCGTATCGATACAACTTTCTCTTTTTTCCAAACTCTTGCGCGATGAGTTAGCAATAGAGTAATGCAGGTGAGGTAATCGATATTCGAGGAGGACGCAGACTATCGCTAACTCGGAGTTGATCAATTATCGGACAAAACTTCTAATATATTATTCATGAAATTTCCGACAATGGGAATATTAACATGATGTTTTATTTTCATTTTCCATTAACCGACATTATTATTAATGACATCAATGAACTGATATTGGAATGAAATTGGTCACTATAGAAACTCTTTCGACAAATCATGAAAAGTTAATGCTATTTTGAGCTACTATTGTGAAGTCTTTGTATCCATGGAATTTAAGAAAACTGTTGTTGCTGTAAACGCACGTATTCTTAAGTTCTTTTTTTATTCTTCAAGGGGGTAGAAAATAGATAATCAATAAATATGTCGATTTTATTTTTCGTAACTGTTTTGAGGAAGGGGCAGGAAGGGGCACTGAATAATAGTCAATTGAAATATGAATGGTATTTCAATTATTGGATCACATCTCTTTGCAAACATCAGGAGAAAGGACACAATTGATGAACTTTCTTGAGCAGTTGTAGTTGTAGTATTACGAAACTATGCGAGCAATTGTGTTCAATGGATATACATACAGTGGAACCTTATTAACACAAACTCTGTTACCACAAAAAACCTGATAACACAAACAAAATGTCAAATCTGTATCAATGACTTTGCATGTAAAAAATACCTGATAACACAAAATACCTGACATGATAACGCATACTAAAATTGGTGGCCCAACAGATTTCGTGTTTAAAAAATGCACTGTAAACCTTTTTATTTCTTCACACAACGACTATTAAAAACCATAATAACACGGGCGGTGTATGTCGAAAGATCTCCTAAGTTTGGAGGTATGCACGATGAGGTTTTATCAACCTTTTATATAAATAAAAACAAATTCTTCATTTAGAGCAGATCATTGGTGTCTGGGGTAATTAATGATGTCATTATAATAAAAAAATATGCCTTTACCGTACTGAAGTATAATACTACGACGTTTGTTAAACTGACATCTCTCTTAAATCAAAATATTGAAAAGTAAATCTTAAAGATTGTGCTGATGGAAAGATCTAAACAGATTGAAAATGTTCAATCGAATAGAGGTGAAATTTCAAGATATCGGACTGAAATTTCACTCTATTAGATTAAAATGTTTCCCTCAGTACAAACTTTAAGATTGACCTTTCAATCTTTTAATACAAGAGAGTAATTTCTCATAGGTCTTTTAACAGTCATCCATGCTTTCTTCTGATTGGTTGAGATCGATCATCTGCTTAAAAAAGCACTATCTGGAATTTCCAGCTGTATCATTATTATTTGTTTTCACGAAAGAGACAACAATCTGATTGTGATGTATACTTTTTTCCCGACCACGTACTTTTCATTTTGGAATAACATGAATAAAGCCTACGAATAACCATGAATTAAACTTGAATATTTCGTAAAGGCTCAATTTATCAATTCTGTATCAGTTCAGCTAAACAATTTTGAGTGACCCTTATGAACTTGGTCCCCGAAATCAAAAGCGCCCCTACCATGACTACTATGCGGGCAAAAATGTTTTGCTTTTAGTTTTAAATAAAAATTGTGAACCGTGTAAGAACAACTTCCGACATATGTCCTTTTCTACAGGCACGCTGTAAATTATGAAATATTCATATGAACATGACTACAAACTATAGTTTAGGAAACATAAGTGCGTCCGTAACAATGTGCCTTATTACGTACATGTAAATTTAATGTTTACCAAGTATCGACCGAGCTGGCTCGAATTAGCTATGGTTTTTTTTTGGGGGGGGGGGTTGGTTTGATACGATAAGATGAGTCATCTTCTCTGGTTTGATCAAATTAACAATCATATCATTTGTTTTAATTTATG
>JAUMTS010096447.1:0-10392 GCA_032273385.1 Ophiopholis aculeata | reverse complement strand
AACATGGTCTTTTAAAAGAAACTGTCTATTTGCCTTAATTTGGGATGCAACAACCACCATTCAAATTCATGTTTCCCAAACTACTAAGAATATTGTGTATGAATGGTCAAATGTATAAAACTACTCTTTAAATATGTTTCTACTCAAGATTAATTTACGAAAAGTTAACTTCTTATAATTAAAACTAATTGATTAAAGCGTGCTGAATAAAAATTAAAAAAGCAATGTATTAAATAGTAACGTACCAACGGATGTTAAGGTTATAGTTATTAAGATGTATTAAGAAAGGATATGCGTAGCCAATTTTAGAACAAACGCGTGTATTAAAGCACGTGTTGAATTCAAGGTTTACAGGAAAAGTATTTATGGGAACGGACCTTGAAAGCTTATAAGTAGCATCCCGACTTTTCTTCTTCAGATACCATAAAAACATGAATTGCAGCAATCAATCCGTGAAATGGCAAGAGCATGTATAGCGGGAAACTGCAGAGATGTGAGCTTTTTATGATTGTTTCACTAACATTTAGTGTTGGTGCATTAATATATATATAACCTATTATTAGAACCAGTCACGTAGAGTTCTGGTTTAACCTCATTCAGTTTCAGCTTAACGTATTTAAATTCATCCAGGGCCTCCATCTGACTTAAAAGCTTTTTCCTGTTCTAGATCAAGATACTTACTTCCCAACTGTTTTCTGACAAATCAGAGGCAGAGATGCACATATAATTCACATTTAAATACCAATATGCCGTATGAGGTAACTAGCCAAGAAGTATTGAAATCCAGTCATATAAAATATATCATCTTCTTTGAAATGTTTTGATTGAGTAAGCGGATGCTGTAAATCTATATATCAAAGATATGTAACAATTTAATTGTCATCACGGAAATGTTACCCATAAAGATCACTTATAAAGATATATAAAGCACTATTTTAAAGTATAAACTTAAAATATTTAAGTTTTACAACTACGCAGCTAGGAAAGTTCAGTTGTTCTAACAAAATGATAATTTATCAGTGTTTAGTCATGGTAAAAAGTGTGAAACATAATTCAGCACATATCTTACTAGTAAAAACAAACATTGTTTAAAAAATTATTACACTACAATTTTAGACAATTTTCTGACCACTCAAGGTATTTGAAGAGAATGAATTGAAAGAGAGTGATTTATTTAAATGTGGTGTACCAAATTTGCACTGTTCATTACCATCATTACTTTACTTAAACTTGAAATGCAGGTAGGTGTATAAGAGATGCGACCTTTTCAAACTTATCAGAACGAAAAACAAAGTATTTTCCTTGGTCATTTAGAAGCCTTTGCTTTTATCAGTGTAGCTGATTTTAAGTCACATCGCAATGCTTCGTTTTTAAAGAACTAAATTTTATTTATTGTTCTTCAAAGATTGTTAGAATATTTAACACATGCGCGTTTCCTTAAAGTTTAATTTTTTAAATTTTTAACAACTTTACAAGCCATTGTATATATTATCGATTTTTGACATTTTTGTCCAGAATAAGTGGATAATCATATGTTTCGAAAGTCTTTAGTTGGTTGTTTGACCTTGAATTTTCATGGATCGATTATATTTTTATCTTAATTTTCATCTTTTACAAAATTCGCATAATATTATACATTAATGTCTTTATGTTCTTTATGTTCTTTATGTTCTTTATGTTAGTACATTTAGCAAACTTTGAGTAATAAACTTTAGTCACACTTTCTTAAACTATGACGACACAAATAGGTCAATACCAAAATATCCAAGGCCAATTGTAGGAAATGTCGAAAGGTTTCCCGATATCGTCCCTTGTAGCAACTCCTACCCATCACTTTCAAGGCTCATTACCAATCACTTGTGTAACTATATCTAATAGTTCAGTATAATGTTTACATGGGTGTCTTAAGTGAACATTGTTTTAGTCACTCTGTGAATTATGACGTTGCTGTGGTTTCACAAGTATTGGATGACATTTATATATGGAGCGGAAGTGTGAGAGTTTTGTTGGAGTGAAGTCATTTGTAAAGTGATTATAGGTTACCTAGATCAGATTGAACTTCAGTTAGTGGGTATAACGATTACATAAAAATGACGTTATTCACAGGAACTGTCTTCACGTTACGTCATTTGAGATTTTTAGTAAATTAAAACAAAACTTTTGACGGTGGTCGTCAAATTTATGTTTTATTGCTGAAAATATCAAATATTTGGGGGTTTCATTTTATGTGGCATATTATTATCAATTTCCCAAGTTCACAGAATAATATCAAGCTATAATGATTATTATTTAACGGAACAAAAGTGTGAGAAATAAAAGCTTTGTTCAAAGTAATGTTACTATTAATATACCAGGCACCACTTATTCTCATAATCATCTGACTATTTGAAAACAATCTAAAGAAACAAATGTCTAGGTACTTGCTTACATTTTTATTATCCGATTGAAACTGTTCCGAAGTCTAAAAAGGGCAAACACACCATAAGGGAAACTCATTTACAAAGGTTTCTTTCTTTTGTGTAAAATAAAACAAAGTTTATACCTGGCGTCGCACATTTTATTCAAGATTGAAGATGGTTCTGAAAACAAAACCGAATTAAATAATAATAAATCATCTAAAAAAAGGAAACGTTATCCTAGTTCAATACATTATTTTTCCACTAGTATCCCGTATAAAGCGGCTTTACAAGCTCAAACTGACCAAACAAAGTGAAAAGTAAAGTAGCTTCAAACGGTTTTTTTAATAGTTTTTATTATCAGGTTTCGTGACCTCAGTTTTTCATCATAGATTACGGTATGTCATATCAATCCACTCGGATTAACTCGTGTGTTTACTTCCTTGAGTCGATGTTTTCCAAAATGTCAAGTTGTTTTGAAAATACTATACTTAGTGCTTCCCTAAGTTGCCAGAATATCTTCCCAGAGATCAACTGATGATGTAACTGCAACAATTATAAACTCACAAATTGACGTAAACATTTGATGATGACAGTAACCAGGTAACAACAGAGTACGATAACCACATTAATAATTCAATAGTTTGGGTGATTCCCCATTGCCACTTGATCAATGATATATTCTCGCTTAAGTTTGTTCCTGCTCTTTATATCATCAATAACAGGATATAATGTATGTGTGACGTGATTTGTAGGAATCATATAAGCTAAAAGAAAGTTAATGACTATTAAAAAGGGTACATTCAACTTTGTTTCTTTTATTTTCAGCTACAAAAATTAAGCAGAGTCTGGTCACATTGACTTTGGGTACGCATAATCGTTCCAGAAATTGAAAAAAGGGGTTTTTTGGACCATGTCCGCGGACATTTCGCGGGTCCGCGATTACCAAAAATAAGGGTGTTTTGTGGAAGCTATGTCCGCGATTTCCAAAAATAGGGGTGTTTTTTGGAAGCTATGTCCGCGAAGGAAATAAGGGTAAAGATGTCCGAGCACAGCCGTAGAATCTCGAAAATCCATGTGATTTGTCATTTTCCGTTTATTTTTAAAAGCTTATAAAATCCAGGTATGCATCCCACATCCCCTGGATCGCAAAAGGGAATCACTGATCTATGCAGTAGGTCAGAGAATCCCCTTACCGAGTGTACCCGAATGTTACCGGAAATGGCCTTGTTAACAGTGCTGGTTCACCATCCAAGACAGCACAAGCGAGATGTTTTCAGTGTAATATCCTCCTTCAGTTATTCCCAGAGAGACTCGGAGGCACTGAAAGAGCAAATGCAGCAAGTCACACACAATCTCATAGAAACCAGCCATGTAAGCACAAACAATCATCCTTGGATTGTTTTGTAAGTGTGTCCAAAACGCCAGCTAAAAGACAAAAGTCAACAAAAGATGCGGGGGAGAACAGCAGCTGACTAGACCAGCATCAAAGTAGGTGCCTGGGACCCTATAACCAGGATGCTACTATTGGGGACAGTAAACTATCAATGGTCCCCTTATTGTCTTCCTACTGTGAAAGACATAACAAAGCAGGTGATGTGCTATGGTATTCTGTGCCACATGAGACAACTAAATGTACAAAGGAACCATTAGAAGTGTGAAGTGTAATGGATGGGTATGTGGAAAGAATATTGATAGAGGGATTTGCCACAAATGTTTAGATCTTCTTAATTTGAAAAGCATGCAGATGAAAGTGCGACAATGTCAGGGACAGAACCAAACTGAAGGCTCAACCAGAAGAGGAACTGATGGAACAATGAACTGTTTATATAACAAAAAGAAAAACTCCTCATTGACTGATGAAGCAAATAGACAAAAAACTAGACCTCATGAGGGCAAAATTCAACGCACAGAGACTTGTCAACTTGCGTCTGGCAAAAAAACTTACTCAAACAAAAGCTAGGAAGCAAAGGCTGACTGACAAGATCAGCGAGTTCTCCAGAAGAGGTGATGTCAGTGCAATCATTGAAAACTTGAACAGAACATATGACAAAGACTGTCTGTCAGGGGTTTTCAAACACCTTGAAATTCATCAAGGACATCACTTCAAATTTGTCAAAAAAAGCAAAATGCAGGAGATATGGCAATGTAACAAAAGGGTTTTATGATGCCCTCCGTATCATTGGAGGCCCTCGGTCTGCCCGAATCATCAGTCAGAACTTGTGTGGACCAAGTGAAAGCACCCAGAAACGGTCACGTGCCAAGCACAGATTTAACCACAAGCCTGAACCACTGAACGATAGGCAGTTTAAATACATTACCAGTATATATGCTGACATCATGAAATCAAAAGACATTAACAGTCCGGTGTTAGCACAAACTGCAGAAGACTTTTATATAGAAAATTGCTGCAACCCAGACAACTTTTCAATACTTGGTGTTATAAATTGACACAACGTATAACATAGGAAGATTTTTCCTGACAACAACAACCTACCAAGTCAAGGACGCAGAAGGTAAACACCCATATTTCCCTGGCCTTGCTTTAGTGCACACAAACCTAGCGGAACGCAACTATACTTATTTTGGGAATACTTTGAAGGAAATAAACCAGGAGATTTACGGTATCCTAGCCATCGAGTCTAATCAGGATAAAGCTCTGAGAAATGGGCTCGGTTGAGCCTTTTCTGTGGCCACACTTCTACCCTGTATCAAGCATGTCTGCGATGATATAGAGCGGAAAATGACAGACTTAAACTTATCGCGTAATGAACGACATCAAATTCTGAGCGACGTGCTCGGCAATACTAAAGACAAAACAACTGGCCTAGTGGATGCGGCAGATGCTGCTGAGTTTGATACATTTTTGCACGCGTTGCAAGTTCAATGGAACAAGGAATTTTACACTTATTTTAATTCCTGCATTGCAGAGGATATGCGACCTGGAATGATAGGTCCTATACGGAAATCGGCTGGCCTTGGTGAGAAAAGGTTTTTATTAAAGAGCCGGGATAATAGTGAAATTTACAATTATCAGTCCACACCACACCCCAGAGCAGTCATTGCAACCAATTTCCAAATCAAGGACTTCATAGAAAATTGCTGCAACACAGACAACATTTAAATACTTGGTGTTGACACAACGGATAACATAGGAAGATTTTTCCTGACAACGACAATCTACCAAAACAAGAAAGTCAAAGACGCAAAAGGGAAACGCCCATATTTCCCTGGCCCTGCTTTAGTGCACACAAACCTAGCGGAACGCAACTATACTTATTTTGGGAATACTTTGAAAGAAATAAACCAGGAGATAGACGGTATCCTAGCCAGCGGGTCTGATCGGGATAAAGCTCTAAGAAATGGGCTCCATCGAGCCTTTCCTGTGGCTCAACTTCCACCCTGTATTAAGCACGTCAGCGATGACATAGAGAGGAAAATGACCGACTTGAACTTATCACGCAAGGAAGGACATCAAAACTTTGAAAGACAAACTTGTCAGTGAGCCAGTTTTGAAATTGTCAGATATCCCAAAACCATTCATTCTGTATAGTGGCAGTGATATTACAAGAAGTTTTGGGCCTAAAATTCCCAGTTGCTTACGTAAGTAAGAAATTGAGCGATACGCAGCGCAGATATTAGGTCATTAAAAAAAAAAAATTTGTGGGGTGTCCAAAAATTCCAACTATACCTATATAGCTGGCAGTTTGTCATAGAAACTGACCATCATCAACCATTCAAGTGTGTTCAAAGATCTAAAGTTGCTAATACATGTAGTAGAATTATGCGTTGGGCATTGTTGCTTCAGCCCTATAGAAAACGCATTGTAGTCATCCGACAAAGTCGGAGCAGATTACCCAAGCAGGGCAATATAACATCAAGTGAGGAAAGTTAAATGTTGAATATAAAAGTTATCCTCTGAAACAAAGTTTATGTAGGGAGACACTTTATGGTATTAATAAATTTAAAGGAATTACTTTGACAGAGGACATCAGAAGGACTGCCATCACCAGAGATGTCATTGATCAAGAACAACACTCTATGTGTGAGGATCTGTTGGCCAGTATTACAAATAGGTTTGACATGGAAGACATTATTGGGAATAGTGAACAAGAAGTCATGGCCAGACACACTGGAAGATGCCAAGGGTATGTAACAATGTGTAATTTGTTATTTCTATTCTAATCATTATGACCATAAAGTTAATACACATAAATTATACTATTAGTATTATAGTAAATAACTTGGTTGCACAACTGAACTTGCAATAACATCACATTAACATCTCGCTTTATAAACAAATTTACGAATGTAAAGTAATTATTTTCATGTGCGAACTATTTTATTAATATTATATTCCTTCTCTCAATCTCAAGAGTTCGGCAATGAAGACATTGAGGTGCTGATGAACCATTTTGACAACATCTCGCAACATGCTGACGTTGATGCAGATCAGATCATTTCAGACTGGACCAAGCAGAAAACCATCCTGTATAAGAGGTAATAATTAAACTATATTGTTGTAGCTTTTGCTTGTTTGATTAATATAAAACTTTCAGTTACTTGATAAACTGACATAACACGATTTATTAAAGTAGTAAGTCCACTGCAAAATACAGTGATACATCCACTGTTTAGTCCCGTTAATCCAGAGCAGAGGTGAGGTGTAAATACTTCTTTAATTGCTGTATCCCTTTGCATTTTTTTAATTTATTTTATTTTATACCACAGGAAGCATACCACCTTTCGTACCATGACGTGGTCTCACATTAATCGGCAATACTACAACATCGCCCCAGACTTCTTGAAATTGGTTGACCTCATATACACTATGCCTTCAACTTCAGCTGAAGTTGAGAGAGGATTCAGCGTCATGAAGCTCATCAAGACGGACACCCGCAATCGCCTCAGAGAGAAGAGTATGAATATTCTCCTCAGGATCAAACTTCTGTCACCACCTGAATCAGAGTTTGATCCCGAGCCATCCGTAGATCACTGGATGAGGGCAGCTAGTTGTAGAGAGTGAAGATTAAGGTCAAGTTGGTCCACCTACAGCTTCAGACGCTGACAGTAGAGAGTAGGAAGACAGCAGCTCTGACAATTCGGGGATCTTGATCTTGAAGAACTGTTGAAAGCCTCCTAAAATGTCATAGACAGACTGGCAGAAAGGGACGGGACTACAGGAGTAACATAAATCGATGATTGATAATGATAGCTGGGGAATGGAATGGGGATTGAAGATACTAGACAGACATGCGAAAGGAAGAAATAAAGGGTTTTGAAAAGTTAACAATTAATCACTTTCATTGTTGTCGTGTTTCTTTCTTGTATTTGCGTCTTTTTTTGATAACTTTTCACTCCAAAAAATAACATGAAAATTCTGGGACAACCAAAAAACTTTTCGGACAACCAAAATATTTTCCCAGGTTGTCCGGAAGACAACCTCATTTATTTTCTTAATTCAAACGCTGTGCCTAAACCTTATATCTGTAATAATGCATTAAAAATACGATGAAACTCGGGAATATAATTTTTTTTTGTTGTTGTGAAAAAAAATTGTTTGCGTCCAAATTGACGCAAAATACTAAAGACGAGTCTGAAAATGCATCATTTTTTTTTAAAACATGGCTGGACGCAATGACGCGCACTAACGTGACCCTGTTAACCAAGCACATTGCCCATTTTTTACCGCTGGTTCACCTGTCTTGTAAAGACAGGTGATTAGAGTGTTGTCAACTTGAATTGTCTCCATTATTAGTACTACTAGTCATAGTAAGTCAATTCTTACACACTATGTACACATGTCACAGGGGCCCAGGGAGGGGTGTACCTACATATACCTAATTAATTGTAACCTCACTGGGACCTACTCCCATCGAATGGTATTGGAATGGAAGTAAACTGTTTGTGTTCACCAACGTAACTGGGAACTAGGTTACAAGTGATGTGTGGAATTTCAATGCCATTTAACTTACGCCTTTAGCAATGTTTGACATCAAATATTTCAAAAACAAAATGTGAATTCTTTCAACATGCCATACCGTACATGCATATGATAAAAGATATAGTGATATAGTCTAGAATCAGTGCTTGAATTTGATCAATTTACAACCAATTGATGATAAATATTAAATTATATTCCGTAAAATCTGAATGAAAAAACAGCATAACTTAAGGTTGCCATACATAAATTGCTAAATTTGGCAGCTCAATGCTCCAGCCAGCAGGGCAAGTTTCAGCAGAAAATGTACCATTTCACCAAAACATGAAGTTCAAATTTCAAGACAAGATTACTGAATGGTTACTTTCAACAGATTTATTCATCAGCTTGTCAGTGAGCAGCAGCTATCTAGGAAGTGATTTGGTCATTAATGCACGATCTAAATGAGTCCGAATAATATCATGTGCAACAATTACCAACAGATGCAGTTCTAGATTCTCAGGAATGCCTACACTATTTATTAATACTAATAACACTGTATGTTAATATTAAAGTTATTAAAGCTGCCACATTACTCACTTGTGAGCAATTAATAAATACAATAGTTTAGGCATAGTAAGCATTCCTGAGAATCTTCTGCATCTGTTTGTAATCTTGTTTTGAAATTAGAACTTCACACTTTGGAGAAATAGTGAATTTTTCTAGCTTTGCAGTTACTTTAATTTATCACTTACTTTAATTAAGGCATTGTATGCATTAAGTATACAAATTGTTGCCATACAACCAATATTTTTTTAGATATCACAATTATTTGTTGTAACTCGCGTGACAGGTCCTACTCACGAAGCAAATGCAGGGTAAAATAGCAGTTTTTAAAATTAATTCTGAAGATGTTCACATATTTATCATAAATCGTGTAATATTTAAATTTGTTGCTTAAATTTCCATTGGCAGGTATAAAATGATTGCCATGAGCTAATATGTCACACGAGTCACAAAGTGGTGTCATGCGAGTCACATTTTCTACAGGCTGTACTACACACAACACAGAAGACCAGACACAGTGTAACTCATGCATAGAATGGGATAGGGTGTTATGTTTGTAGTTCAGTAAAAATAATTGTTGTCACACTTGTAGAATTCTATGAAGAACCATTCTTATCAAGTGATGTCATAAACCTTTTTTTGTAGCCTGTCACGTGAGTCACATCAAATAAATCGTATATCTAAAAAAAACCATTGCTTACATGTATGGCAAAGATTTTTATACTCAACTATATATGCATGTAATTGCTGTTTTGGAATTTAGAAGTTTTTAAGGGTCAAGGCCCGGGTGAAAGAGGGCACTCTTGGAACCTCCTTTTATTAGCAACATTTATTTTACATGCTGGGGCTTGGCCTATCCCAGTTGCTATACAGACTGGGTGACAGCTCGGCCACTCCTTTACTTTCTTTCTTTTTATCCTGCATGTCTCTTTGTCCATTTTTTGAAAACCCCTCGAGCCCCGGCCCCTGGCTATATGGGCCTGTTATTATTCCCAAAGTAATGTGACACTTGATTGAGCTGGCACAATTATTTCTTAGCTTGTGGAAATGATTCTAGATATAAAGTGCAAGATTCTTTTATACAAAGAAGAATTGAGAATATTTGTAATTGAGCTAAATTTATTTTATAACCATGAAAATAAGAACCCATCAAATTATAATATAAAGTACCGTAAAATGGGGTGTATAGAAAGAGCGAGGTGAATATAAACAAACCATGGAAAAGTTTTGTGAACATTATTTTTCTTATCTTGTAAAGTCTGTTAATTTACTTTTTGCTTTAGTTTTAAAGGTAGATCATTGGTGTTTGGAAGATGTCATAATAATATGTGATACATGCATGTATGCAAGGGTAAGCCCAGGGCTGAAATTAAAATGCCTTGAAGGGGGCTATGCCGATTCTGTTTACCTCCATTAAGTTAAAGGCATATTTCCACATCTTCTGGCCAAAACGCCCTCAATTTTTTTCAAACTTCTCTTTTGCACATTATTGTATTTCATATTGATAAA
>JAUMTS010096225.1:0-10394 GCA_032273385.1 Ophiopholis aculeata | reverse complement strand
CCTGAGAATCTAATGGTGCGTCCCTAAGAACTGAGCAGGCCTTGGACCATTTATTGGTAAGAACTGAGCAGGCCTTGGACCATTTATTGGTAAGAACTGAGCAGGCTTTGGATCGTATATTGGTAAGAACTGAGCAGGCATTGAATCGTATATTGGTAAGAACTGAGCAGGCATTGAATCATATATTGGTAAGAACTGAGCAGGCATTGGATCATATATTGGTAACAACTTACCTGATCTCCTGGGCCTCCATCGCTTCCTTGTTGTCCTGATAGTCCAGCTACACCCTATTGGGGAAAAAAATCAATTTATAATAATATTCGGCATTTATATAGCGACTAATCAACAATGATGTTGCTTATTATTATTACGATGCGTCAGGAAATCCTCACAATCAGTTCCTTTCAAATCCTCACAATCACTTCGCTAGGATGGCTACGTGGTCTATTTGCTCATTCTATTAGCATTTAGATTAGATTATTCTCTTTAACAGCTACCCAATGCGCTCGGGTCAACTAAGCAATCCCGGTTAAATGTTCCAGTGCACCACACACACAATCTTGAACATGATTGTTGGACAGCACATGTTTCCTCAAAGGCTGTTTGTCGCAAAATTGGCCCAGCACTTTTTAAAATTAACCCTGAAAATTTTTGTGAAAATACATAAAAACATGCTCCGGATGACAAGACAAGTTTGTGTCGAAGTTCAGTTTTAATCCTGATTTTGATGCTTTTTTTTGTTATTTGAGCAAATATTCAGATTAAGCTAATTAGTTGGTGCAAGAACTCTGCACCAATTTAGAAATTGTTTGTAGAATTGGCTCAATTAGGCCCAAAAGCCGTCTAGGGAATACGGTTGCTGAGACAATAAAACTGAATGTAAGCATTGCTGATTGGGGTTTTCAGTGACTGTATGTATCAAAAAAAACATAGTTTTTGACATCTTTTTCTTCTTGAATTGAATTAACCGATTCAATTGAAAATCACCAATTCAGATATCTTTATTTCTTTAAGAAGAATGTAAAATTGGTAATTTATAGTTTGGCAATAAGCCCCATTTCAAAAATGAGCTGCTCAGTCACATTGCGCCTGCATGTTACATCCCTACAAGGAGATTATGCAGTAGCTCACCAGAACCAGAACAGTATTGCTTTCAAAAAGTTATACATCCCTGTACTTTGGAAAAAACAAATTCAACTTACTCTCTCTCCTGGGGCTCCGGCAGATCCTGCTCCTCCAACAAGTCCTGGTTGTCCCTTCAAATAAGAATACACATCACCGTTATTATCACTTTCACAGACATAGTCACAAATCACAGATAGTGATTATGGGCTCAGATTACTCAGGGGCAACACAAAACTGTCAAAATAGCCCATAACTTTAAAACTTAAGGGGATCAGGGGCACTTTAAAAAAAACACATCTTTTTGAGTATTATGAGATTTGTAACCAGTATGCATTGTATAATAATCAAAAGTGTGTCCCCAAAATGTTCCAAAGAAAGTGATATTACGAGGTGTTTTTTTCTTCAAAAATAGCCCATAAAATTACTAAAGTATTTTGAGGCTTGTGAATAAAGTGACTAAAAATGCCATCAGCCACCGAGCAATTATTTTGATGACAGTCTAAAGTTTCAGTTATTGTTCTTTTGATTTCAAAATTGATTACTTAGTGAACTCATACTGAGCACTCCCCTCATCAGAGATGACAATACGGCCTCTTTATCAAATTTGAACATTGGGCAGAATGGTAAATATAAATTTAAGTGTCCCTAGCTTTTTTAAATGACTTTGATTTATTAATTGATCAAAAATATGAAGAGAAATATATACTAGAAATACTTACCGGCAAGCCTGGAATACCGCGATTACCTCTGTCTCCCACTGCACCTTGGCGACCCTGAAACATAAGAATAAAATTAACAAATTATGATTAAGGCCAGCAAAAATAAGGTTTGATATTTAAGTCAATATTGTGATGAATGTCAGCAGCCCTTAAATCAAAATAATAATAATAGGCACATGATTCGAAATAGAACACTTTTGGGTCCCATCATCCATCAAGTGTTGGGATAATATTGTGACTTGTCCACCACGAAAAAGTCCATATGGCAAACTTGATAATCTTTGAAACTTCTGCAAAGTTAAGTTAATTTATACAGCAACATTCCCAGTATAAACTTTACGGACTACCAGTATAAACTTTACGGGAACATGTAGTTGTTACTGTAAGTTTCACACTGAAGTGATCATCATAAGACAGATCAATGAGATCATTAATCAATATATTTTAATTCACCATTTTGTCAATTGATGTTAAATTTGAATTTGGTCAATATAAAGTTTAAAATTTTGTCAATTTAAAGTGGTTAGAAACAATCTTAGCATAATGAGAAATTCAGTCCGTATGCAAGAAAATCGGATTGGGTACAGGTCATAGGTCACAACGGCAGTGACGTTCCTGGACACAGGAAACAGCATGACATTGGGCTGAAATAAATTCTTAAAAAGTTAAAAATTGGGGCCAAACAAAATCCGGAAGAATCTCGGCCCTGCAAAACAATGATGCTGAATTTACCAGGCTTGGTTATGATAAAAAAAATCAGACGAAAAATCATACATCCTGTTGGTGCAACTTGTAGGCCAGCCTTTCCATCAAGACCGTTGTTATTCTATCTAATCAATTCTTATATTAAAATTCCCAGTTGAAAATGTTACTGTAAGTTTCACACTGAAGCGATCTTCAGACGACAAATCATCATACTTACCGCTGAACCTTGAGGACCACTCTTTCCTTCAAGACCTTCATCACCATCTGTTCCTACGATGCCTATGGGACCTCTTTCCCCACGTGCACCATTCTCACCCTACAAAACAAAGGGAACATTAACATTCAGTCAGTATGCGAGAAATTCAGTCGGTATAATTATGTCACACACAATTCTTCACCATTTTTCAATATAAAATTGTTAAAAACAATTTTAGTATAATGAGATATTCAGTCAGTATGCAAGAAAATTGGATTGTGTACAGGTCATAGATCACAACGGCAGTGTCTTTCCTGGGAACAGGAAACAGCATGACATTGGGCTGTACATAAATTCTTAAAAAGTTAAAATTGGGGCCAAACAAAATCTGGAAGAATCGCAGCCCTGAAAAACAATGATGCTGAATTTACCAGGCTTGGTTATGATAAAAAATTGTGCCTCTTTGTTGATGGGGATGCATTACTTACAATATTTCTTTCTATTCCTTGGTTGCTTTGTCCTCCAGTTGGTCCCTTTGCTCTTGGGCGTCCACGTGATCTAACCTGGTCTGGTCTTTCGCTTGGGCCCTACATGGCAGAAAGAACACAACAAACAAGGAATTAGTTTTAGGTTGAAAAGGGATTTTAGATGTTTTCAAGGCTCAACAAGATAATAATCATTGAATTCATCTGGCAAGTTTTAGCAATCATAAGCAAACTATTGAAATATTTGAATTCCATAACCATAAACAGGATCGTTTGATGAAATAGTTATGAAGTTACCATGTTGCAAGGGTCAGCAAAGCTTTATTTATGAAAGATTTGTTATGTTTCATCAAATGTTCAAAGATTTCAATGAGCATATCAAAATCAGAGACAAATATATACATGTATGGTAGTTAACTGCATTAGAGTTTCAGCAAAGACCTTTCAGTTTGTTTAAGTTACCTTTCTATGGCAGAGAACAAGTAGAAGTAGGATACAACCATGCCCTACACCTCATATTTGATAAAGCAGAAATCATTTTGTTAATTTGCTGACCTGGAGTTGTGTTTATGAAAATCTCCTTTGCAAATGCTATTTTTAAATTCATTGTTTCAGTATTTTAATTTAGATAATCCAGAAAATAATAATTTCACTATCATATCATATTTTATTTAATTTCACCATATTATAATTAAATAATACAGAACATAAACAAAGTGGGTATATATTTTTTTATGGTTCCCTGGATACTTACTAGACCTGCTGGTGGTCCCTGATCTCCTCTGGCTCCAGAATCTCCGGTGCTACCGGGAGGTCCATTGGGTCTGTTTGGTCCTTCTGGTCCTGATCCACCATCTTGCCCCTGTGGACATAAAATAAAATCAAAACATTGAAAATCACCATGATATAAGGCCAAATAAAAGAAGAAAAAATGTTTAGCATCCTGCCTTTTTGAAAAAAAGGAATGAGGCTCTTTTTATTATTATTAGAGGGACAGCTTAAAATATAGCCCTAACGGTATATTTAGAGTATTTAGCCTACTGAATGATATCCAAAAATGAGCAGGAGGCCATTTTTATTTTTCTGTTTTGGAGGGTAAAACCCCTCTTGTGATCACAAAACTCCCCTGAAATGTTTCTTATACATTGGCAAGGCTGTGGAAAATTTGTCAATTTCTTAAACATCTTTATGAACAAGTTATAACTGGATATTAACAAAATAAAAAGAAAATTTGAAAAATCTCCCAAAAAGGAGGAGGGCGGGGACGCTAAACATGATGATTTTTTTACTTGGCCTGACCTTGTTCTTGAATGTAAAAAATGTTAGAAACTGCTGGAAATAGTTTTATTTCATTTGCATTACAATCTTTGCATTCTGAAATATGAAAAACATGGTTTTGTCAGTTTTGTTTTTGCTATTTTATTTGTTTTGTAATGTACAAAGGTGCATGTTGACATCACAATGCTGTTTTGGGATTTACAAACACGCATTTCGACATCAAATTTAACTAGTTTTTTAAATATTTAAAGCAACTAAATCAATACATAATACATATCACTACGGTTTGCTATTGACGTTAACTAAAGTTGATCCTGATCAAAACAAAATCATTTATGGCAAAACCAAGTGTTTTTTTGGGCTAAAACAAGTGGTTTTTTTCTTAGCCTAACTGTGTAAATTAATAACAGGAAGAGAATGAAATATTATGAAAAAACCTAAAATGAGTGAAAAAAACTGAGAAATCATGTAAAAAAAGACAAAAAGCACCAAAGACAGGCTGAAATTTGTTTTAATTCTGTAAAATTTGGCAATACATAAATGTGTTATACTTACAGGTTCACCACGGTTTCCCATGAATCCAGCTCTTCCTCTGTTGCCTTGGGCGCCCTGAGAAAAACAGATTACAAAGGTTAAATCATGAAAAGAAATAAATGATAAGATTCAGTTGATCAAATTGATGATTTTTATTATTTCTTAAATCCTTTTTTCAGCTTGTAGACATGTGGACAAACCAAAGTTCTACGATTATTTTTAAGTAGGAAGTGGTTGATCTGTCAGTCACCATTCAGCTGCCAAACCCCAGTAATATTCAATTTACAATACATGCATATTGCAGAGTGTCATTAAATCTGTTTTTAATGTCTTCAACCGACATGTATAAATCTATTCCTTTTTTTTCGTATATAAATATTGGTACATGTCAATTTGCATGGTCTCAAATGATGAATTACAATATACTTAACACTTCCTAGTCTGATGTGCAGTATACACTACATACATGTAAAAATAAAAATAAATTCTTGGACAAGATGAACGCAGTGAGTGGGTCTAAAAATAACAACGCCCGTGTACGATGCGTACAGCGCATTCAGCAAGCTTGCATCACACGGTCGTCACCCTAAGTCTGCATGCAATAACACCAGTTGCCGAGGGTGTGATGTTGACCTATTTACCTTCTTCAAATCAGCCTATACACTGTGCGTTACCGTAACAGATGCCGATGTTTATTTAGTTAGTAGTTGTCCAAGAATAATTATTGTTTTTATATAATTAGAGTTGATTAGTTTTCTTCAAACTTACATCAGTTCCTGGGCCTCCTGGTGTTCCAAGAGCTCCTGGTGCTCCAACTGGGCCCTAAAAAAGTAAATACAAAATTATACACAGAACATTCTTGCAAAAATACACTGATCGATGAAAATTTGAGGGTTGCAAAATGTACCTCTGGTGGATACACTTGCATTTAAAAAGGTTGCCTTAAGCAGACCCTATCCAATGCTGCTCCCTCCCACACAAAGATAACCATTTTTGGATTCAGTTGTTATGAAATTTGTCTAAAATGGGATCAACAATGTGAAACATTTACAAAGATTACCAATCAAATCTCAAGTTGGCTCTTGGTAAACTTGTCCCCTTCAGCTGATATAAGAACACCAACAAATGATTTGATGGGTGCACTTGAATGGGTCAAACTTGATAAAAGATGGCATAATCACCTTTTACTTATTGTATATAAATGTTTAAAAAATGTAAGTCCATCATATTTATCTGTGCAATTTGATTTTGTTCATAATAACCATTCTCATGTAACAAGAAATCACACTAGTAATACTTTGGTTGTACCAAAATTTAAATCAAACTCAGGTATGCGAACGTTTCATGTTAGGGCAGCACATGCCTGGAACAACCTGCCCTCAACAATCAGAACTGAGCTTGAGAATATGTCTGTGCAACAATTTAGAACTAAAATTCATGGTATTTAAATTTGGTCTTCTATTTAAAGTATATCTTATGAATTTATCTGATGTTTTTGTATATATTAATGTAAATAGTTGTAAATATTCCATGTTCATTGTAAATAATTTCATGTATTCTTATCTGTATAATGAGGGCCTGCTTGGAAAGCAGTGCTTGACACTGAAGCTGTTTAACCCTCAATAAAGAAAGATTCAATTCAAAAAAATCCTTCAGGGGCTCATCCCACCTGTTAAAACATTATAAAGGACACCCTTCTTAACCACTTCGCTGTTTTAATGTACTGTGCTTTGTTGAGCACCTGGAGCTGCCATCTTTTCGTCCGATGTTTTACGCAGTGTTCCTTTCCTATAGATTATCGGTTAGAACATAAAATAGCGCCACCAATAGCGAATGCTTTCCTGCACATTTTGAAGATCAGTGGAGTTGCTGTGCTAGCACTAAAACTACATCCAAACATTTTGGGAGCTGTATCTTGTTTATCAATGAGATGCGCGCATTGCAGTACAAGCCATTCATCTCGATAGAGGCAGCTCCATCACAGAAATCCTGGCAGCGAACTGACCAGATTTGTTCTTCACAGGTACAGAGAAC
Organism: Ophiopholis aculeata; assembly: GCA_032273385.1. Lineage (NCBI taxonomy): Eukaryota > Metazoa > Echinodermata > Ophiuroidea > Amphilepidida > Ophiactidae > Ophiopholis > Ophiopholis aculeata. The sequence goes on along the minus strand of JAUMTS010096225.1, from coordinate 3,318 downwards.
ACACAGGTTTCTTCCGCAAATGTATTTCATTCACTAAACCCATCACAAACAATATGCCCAAAATTTGAACTGGGTGCCAAATTTGGAAACTTGTACATTCAGCAAATTTGAATCCTACTTACATTGCCTCCTGGTGGTCCGGTGTTGCCATCTTTTCCTCCTGGTCCCTGTCAAATAAAAAACAGTCAAAAATTGTTTACTCCCAAGATAAGACGAAAGACGATACAAATGTATAAACAAACTTTTCATTATCAATAACTTCTTACACATTTTAAAAATAAATTTTAAAATAATGCGTGATTAAATTATCTCTAAAATATTCCAATCGGCTTTCTATGTATAACAACCCTACACCAAATCAATAAATTGTAATTTGTGGAGTCTATATGGATTGAACCTAAAATCCTGTTATTTCTTAAAAATAGCTATGTATAATAATATCGTCCAGAGAATGGATTTTTGTTTTTTTGACTCTGCATAAACCAAATGGATTGAACCCACAATCCTGTTATTTAAACCTTTGATGACACTAGCACAGATTTTACTGTTGATGCTTGTTGATACATTGAACTTTATATATACGCAATCAAGAACACCCTTGTTCAAGTAGTGGTATGCTAACTGTGCCTTATACTGATAAGATACAAACCCACAATTTTAAGATCCAGCATCCATTATCTCCATACCCTGGTTAAATAACAAATAACAACAACTTAGGGGTTACTTACTGTTGGTCCTGGTTTGCCATTATTGCCAGATTCACCATCAGGTCCTGATGTACCCTAGTTGAGTGAAAAATAAGAAGGTATTCAAATGTGTGCAATTTATTTTAAAAACACTGCAGCTTCCACCACCTCTAAAAAAGACATGTGCATGTAGAAAGGATTTGAAAACTTTTCTCTAAATTTTTAAAATTCAAATTTGCATTATCATAATCAGATTTATCGTGAAAAATACATTCAATTGAGTACAAACAAGCCCAGTATTGGTTCAGTAGTTCCTGCGATAGCCCCTTCCTTCTATATTTTGGAAAAAATTGTAAATGGTGATTTTTTGCACACTAACATTGCAGCCAGTGTGCAGGGCATTAAATATCAAACAATGAACTTTGCACACAAACAAAAGTGGAATGAATAATGCTATTTTCCTCCCAATGAATGAAAGAAAAGGGATAATTCAAAGATTTTATGATTTTGTTCACAAACTCTCTAGAAATACTTCTTTTATGTATTTGCAAGCTTTCAGAATAAGTTTCAACTTCTGAAACATCTTTTTTGATAAGTTCTAACTTTTAAGTTTACAAAATAAAAAGAAAATGGAAAAATCTTCAAAAAAGGATGCAAAACTTGGCTTTCAACTTCTCACTATTTGAGGCCTTCAACTCCTCACTATTTTTAGACTAACTTCTCACTATTTTATTCATCAAACTTAATTTTGAGTGAGATTATAGGTTAAATAATTGTTTTCATATTGACTGATTTCAGGGAACTTATTTGTTTGTGTGCCGTTCGTTACATACAACATATGACATCACGCAAAATCAAATAAACTTCATAACAATTCCTTACCCGATTTCCAGCTTGTCCAGATTTCAGGGAACTTATTTGTTTGTGTGCCGTTCGTTACATACAACATATGAAAATACTCCAAAGAGCAAATTAAAATAAACTTCAATTCCTTACCCGGTTTCCAGCTTGTCCAGACTGGCCTGTAGATCCTTGTCTTCCCTGTTTGGGAAAAAAGACAAATAAATTGCATTATTGGCGAAAACAAGGCAGTAGAAAGGGGATTGGGGATAGAAGAAAAAAAGACAAATAAATTGCATTATTGGCAAAAACATGGCAGTGGCAAGGGGATTTGGGATAGAAGCAATTAAGTAAACGCAAACTGTTACAAAAGTAGCTAGTTATTGTTCTCACTCTCAGATTGAATTTAACGATTTAGGCTACAAGCATACTGTATTGTCTCTAATAAACGCTATCCCTCTTATAAACGACCCTCTACAAACTTTTCTATTGCTTTCTATTGCTATCTACTGAAGATAGTCTGTTTGTCATGCATAATAAACTTTGTGAAAATGCAACGCCCCGGGGGCGTTTATTAGAGACAATACTGTATTCATTTTTGCCAACTCAACCCCATTCCCACTAAATAATCACTATATAAACCGGCATAGTCAGTTGGGGGTGGGGGTGGCAATGCAATTGGTTTTCTGTTGGTTGAGTCTAGGTTGTCATATTTTTGGGCTTCAATATTTTTCTTCGGGAGCGTAAAAATATCTCGGCCCAAAAACGAACATTCAAATATTAAAAAATATCACACAATGACCTCTAAAAAGATGGTGCGCAGTTATTATTGTCTAGATAAAATATAAAAGAAGTATATAACATATATGAATGGTTTATATGAAGGAATCAACTGTGATGCGATCTGGGAAAACCCGTCGGATGTCGCGCTGAGCGATTTTGACTACAGGGTACAATGTAGTATTAACCTATAAGAACTAAATGCCCAATTGGCTAAAAAGATGATTGTTTTACAAATTCAAACATGCAGAATACGAGGGTCTAATGTAGTATTAACCTATAAGAACTACATGCCCAATTTGATAAAAAGATGATTGTTTTACAAATTCAAACATGCAGAATACGAAGGTCCAATGTTGTTTTAACCTATAAGAACTACATGCCCAATTGGATAAAAAGATGTGTTCAATCCTTTGGTTGTCTTCATTTGAAATGGTCCAAACCATTATGAAATGGATGCTCATCCAATATACAGCAAACAATGTTATTATTAATAGGACCCTCTTTGAAAACCAGCACTGCTAGTTAACCGATTTAATCAATCCCCTTTAACTCTCTGAAGTAGTATGTCTCAGTGCAGACGACACCACCAACAAACTTAAACATAATCAATCTTCCTCTTAAATTTTAATTGTCATTATCATATTTAGATTCAGCATGAAAAATGCATTTAATTGAGTACAAACAAGCCTGTATTGGTTCAGTAGTTCCAGAGGTAGCCCCTGTGATTTTGAGAAAATATTGTTAATCATCAACTTTTATGCACTAAAATGGCAGCCAGTGTTTGAAGCATAACAGTACATAAAAATAAAACTGCAACTTACCGCCAGACCCTGTCCTCCTGGACGTCCTAACATCCCTGGTGCTCCTCCATTTCCCTAGAATCAATCACACAAGAAAAGTGAATTTGGTTGCTTTTATCCTAATCTCATTAATTAAAGGCATATTCCCACATCTTCTGGCCAAAACGCCCTCAATTTTTTTCAAACTTCTCTTTTGCACATAATTGTAT
>JAUMTS010096114.1:0-10395 GCA_032273385.1 Ophiopholis aculeata | reverse complement strand
AGGTAGGACATTACCCGCGTCAGTACGGTATATGGAGTATGACCAAAAAAAAACATACACATCAAGGAGATAACACTCAATCAATCCTCAGACAACATTGTCTCTAAATGATTGTCATAGGGAATTTGTAAGTATGTTTTACCCACTATGCCACAAATGCTGATCAATTGCACCTTCTTTTTGTTTCCCTTGAACCAATGCCACCATGGTTGATGACTGGAATGCTGGGAATATCTGACTACCAATCCAATAATGCATTGCTTCTTCCTGGATACCATCACTATGGAAACTCAATACCATGACATCAACCTTGTTGCTCATAACTTTGGTTTGCTTGGTATAAATATATTTGGTATGTATACATGGGTTTGTATTTAAATGTTCTCGTTTTATCTTGCCAAATGCTAAAATAACATGTTGGCTAAACTGTGTTTCTTTCATAATTGTAAAAATCCCAAATTTCTGGAATTTTTTTTTGATTAACCTTTGCTTGTGTTGATTAATTGTGGATTAAAAACTTTGTTCGTATTTTACAAATTAATTTCCATTGTCTGTCCATTTCCTGTGGCAATTTTTTTGTGTTCTTGTGTTTTTGTCATCCTTATCTTCTTATTCTTATCAATCGTGAAATTTTCTCTAATTAAAATATCACACCCTATTAATGTGCTTATGTCCTTATTTGCTGTTTACCTTGCCTTTCACAATCGATAATTTTTAATGTTTAATTGGTTGTTTCTATTCTCTTGCTGTGGTGATGAATCACCCTGTTCTGTGTGACAAACATTTAAATGTATGTGAAATCGCAACTAATTTGATTATTTTAACCCTTGAAATGTTTTTGTTTTGCTATTTCACATGTTTCTTCTGCACTGAATTACATGTTTCAATTGATACATCTTTATCTTAAATCCATCATTAATATTGTGCAATTGTCTTTAAATTGTTATTGATAATGCCTGCTCGTAGCCCCGAAGTCCATCTAAAAATATTGAAAAGGCGCCCTCTAAAATGTCAGCCAAAGCCCTTTTAGAAATGGTAGATGGTTCTAATAGTGACAATGACGACAAAGAAGGAGGCAAAAAGAGACACAAATCTAACGATAAAAAGAGACGCAGAAGTGACGGTAAATCTAGGCAGTACTCAAGAAGCCGATCTCGAAGTCGCGAAGATGACTCACCGAGACGCAAGAGATCATCAAACAGGAATGACAATGACACGCGAAATAGAGGCAGAGCTAGAAGCCATGAAGACGACTCTCCAAGGAGATCCTCAAGCAGGAAGAAGAATGATGCGGAAGATGGAGGAAGAGATGGAAAGAGACGAGCATCAAATGAAGTGAATAATGATATACAGAAAAAACGTAAGGTATCTGATAGAACGCCCCCTTCTAGAACAGGTCAACAACGCCGCTCTCGAAGTAGATCTAAATCTCAGGAAAGAATAGGAAAGGTTAAAGGTGATTATCAAGATAGGTCACGTTCTCCCAAAAGGAGATCCAGTAGAAGGAGTGCTTCCCCTAATAGTAGATCCCCAAGTCGAAGGAGATCTCAGGAAGGCACCAGAAAAAGTCAAAGTGATTTTCAAGATAGGTCACTTTCTCCAAAAAGAAGATCCAGTAGAAGGAGCGGTTCCTTTAGTAGATCACCCAGTCGTGGGAGATCATCTAAGTCTCTAGACAAAAGTAAAACAGAAAAGGTCAAAGGTGATTATTATGATGTGTCACACTCTCCCAAAAGATCATCAAGCAGGAGAAGTGGTTCCTTTAGTAGGTCACCCAGTCGTGGGAGAGCATCCAAGTCTCAAGATAAAAGTAAAACAGAAAAAGTCCAAGGGGATTATGATAGGAAACGCTCTCCTGGAAGAAGATCCAGCAGGAGAAGTGGTTCCTTTGTTAGATCACTAAGTCCAAGGAGGTCTTCTGAAAAGAGATCTGAAAAGCAAGAATCTTATAGTCACTCTAGGAAGGAAATGAAAGCTGAGAGGGGTCAATCTAAAAGTGTAAGTCCAAAAAGAGTTGGTGAGCGAAAAAAAGGCAATTCTCAAAGTATAAGTCCTAAAAGGAGAGGTGACGGAAAGAAAAGTCTGAGTCCTTATTCATCTAATAGGCAACGAAAACCAAGCCCTGAGTCCCATAGTAGATCTAGATCTCCAAGAGGTAGATCTGGTAACAGAGGATCTCCCTCACAATCCAATGAAAGACGATTATCAGGTTCAAAGCGAGAGGGGGGAAGGGGTAATTCAAAAGATCGTACCACCTCTAGATCTCCAAAAAGAAACGAAAAAGGTGGTAGGGATAGATCATATGAATCCAAAAGGGTAAAGACTCAATCAAAAAGTAGGTCACCAAGCCCTGTGTCAAACCATAAAAGGAAAAGTCTTGACAATAATAATCAAAGCTATGATTACCATAAGAAGAGAGATAGAGGTCAATCAAGGTCACGCTCACCTTCAGGAAGTAGCCGTAAAAGATCTGAAACAGAAAGGCTCTCAAAAGATGACAATGGTAAAAGCAAAGAATCTGATGAAAGTGATTCAGAAGATGACCAGAGTGCAAAAGGAAGATCAAAGAAGAATTCTCGTAAAAGGGAGACTGGAAAAAGTGACAGACGTGATTCAAAGTCATCCAAGTATGATTCACGTTCAAGATCGACATCTCGGAGAAGATCACCTTCCACCGATAAAGAAACAAGTACACATGGAGATAGGAAGAAACCACCTAAGGCTTACTATCAGAGTGAAAGTGATTCCAATCATCCCAGGTTCTCTACAAAGTCCAAAGAAAAAGAGGATGCTAAAGATAAGAAACCAAAAGCTTACCAGCAAACTGAGAGTGATCTTGAAGATTCGAGGCCTAGTAGTCGCTCCAAAAAATCATTGAAAGAAAAAGTAGATTCTAAAGATGATGATAAGGATAAAAAACCAAAAGCATACCAGGAAAATGAGAGTGATCGTGAAGATCAAAGATCTAGCAGTCGCTCCAAGAAATCATCTAAAGCAAAAAAAGATTCTAAAGATGATGATACAGAGAGAAAACCAAAAGCATACCAGAAAATTGAGAGTGATCTTGACGATCTGAGGCCTAGCAGTCGCTCTAAGAAATCATCAAAAGAAAAAGAAGATTCTAAAGATAATGATAAGCAGACAAAATCAAAAGCATATCAGGAAAATGAAAGCTCTAAGAAACACTCCAAGGACAAAAAGGTTGATGAACTTAAAAATGAGCACCCAAAAGTATTCAAACTTGGCGAGAGCAAATCTGATGATGACGGCAAGTCTTATAAGAAAAAGAAAGACAAACACGGTTCTCGCAGAGAGTCCAAGGATAAAAGCCTAATTGAAAAACAAGATCCAGATCGTGCGGAGAGCAAATCTGATGATGACGGCAAGTCTTATAAGAAAAAGAAAGACAAACACGGTTCTCGCAGAGGGTCCAAGGATAAAAGTCTAATTGAAAAACAAGATCCAGATCGTGCCGAGAACAAATCTGATGATGACGGCAAGTCCTCTAAGAAAAAGAAAGACAAACACAGTTCTCGCAGAGAGTCCAAGGATAAAAGTCAAACTGAAAAACAAGATCCAGATAAGCAGAGGAAGACTTCATCATACAACAAATCTGGGAGTGATTCTGAAACTGAAAAGCCTAGAAAGGAAAAGATGTTTGACAAAACGGAAAGGTCATCCAAAGATAAACTGCCCGCTGATACAAAAAGAAGCAAAAGTCATGAAAGTGAGAGGAAATCAAAAGCTTACCTTGATTCTGATAGTGATTCTAAGAAAGAAAAGAAATCTAAGAAGAAAAAGGATAAGAAAGATAAGAAAGATAAACACAGCCGTAGGCATTCTAAAGATTACACAGCCATGGATACACAAAGTAGCAAATATGAAAAGAGAGAAGGTGACCAAAAATCAGATAAAGAATCTGAAGATCGGGACAATAAGAAATCTACAAAGAGAAAAGATGAAACTGACAAGTCTGTAGGAAAGGAAAGGAGCAAAAGTAAGAGAAAAGTGGAAGGTTACAAAAACTCTGAAAATGATTCTGAAGGTGAAAAGTTTGGAAAGAAAGGAGGTATTGATCATTCAAAGAAATATACAAAGTCTGTTGAAAACAAATATAGTGATGATGAGAAAGATCTCAACAAGAAATCTAAAACTAATCAGAAATTTATAAGCAGTCCCGATGGTCATACGAAGTTGGTCGGCAAAGGTCATCATGTGTCCAGTAAATGGGATGATTATCCTGGCGATGAGGAGGAAGATGAGAAGAGAAAATCTGAATTAAATAAGATTTCTACAGGTGCTTCTGATGGTCAGAAGAAATCCGTCAACACAATTCAAGATATCTACCATGTCTATAGCAAATGGGATCAGTCTGGGGATGAGGCTGTCGACAAAGGTCAACATGTCTACAGCAGCAGATGGGATCACTCGGGAGATGAGGCTGTTGACAAAGGTCAAGATGCCTACAGGAGTAAATGGGACTACTTTGGAGATGATGATGAATTGGAAGTATCAGAGAATCAGGAAAATAAACGAAGGAAGTCGGAAATAAAAGTGGTTGGGAATGTAACAAGATCGCCGCCCTCTAAAAAGAGCAAAAGTGAAACTGATCATTTGGAATCTACTCATGAAATAACCAAGAGTAAATCTGGTGTTGAAAATGATGAGTCTTCCAAATCTAGACAGAAGAGCGATTCTAAATTGGAGAGTAAAAGAAAACATGATTCGGGACGCTCACCAGAAAGGAGGAAGAGCAAGAAAGATTTGGAGGGCTCACCCGAGAGAAAGAGGAGCAGCAAAGATTCGGAAGGCTCACAAGAGAGAAGGGAGAGCATCAAAGATTTGGAAGGTTTGTCAGACAGAAGAAAGAGCAAGAAAGATTTAGGGGGCTCATCAGGCAGAAGGAAGAGCAGCAAAGATTTGTTGGAGGGCTCACCCGACAGAAGGAAGACCAAGAAAGATTTAGGGGGCTCACCAGAGAGACGGAAGAGCAGCAAAGATTTGGAAGGCTCGTCAGAGAGAAAGAAGAGCAGCAAAGATTTTGAGGGCTCACCCGACAGTAGGAAGAGCAAAAAAGATGTGGAAGGCTCACCTTACAAAAAAAAGAGTAACAAAGATTTGGGGGGCTTGTTAGAGAGGAAGAGCAAAAAAGATTTGAAGGGCTCACCAGGGAGAAGTAAGAGCAGCAAAGATTTGGAAGGCTCGGCAGAGAGAAGGAAGAGCAGCAAAGATTTGGGGGGCTCACTCGACAGAAGGAAGAGCAAAAAAGATGTGGAGAGCTCACCCGACAGAAAGAAGAGCAAGAAAGATTTGGAAGGCTCATCAGAGAGAAGGAAGAGCAAAGATGATGATGGTGTTTTCATACCGGTAAGCAAGAAAGAACTGAAAAAGAAAGAGCAAAATGAAAGTGTTGTTTCTTCATCAGCAAAAAAGAAGAAGAAAAAAAGTAAAGAAAAGTTGTCAGTAGACAGAGATCATAGAAGTGTTTCACCATCACCAAAGAAAAAGGTGTCCAAAACGAAGAAAAGGCGGAAAGAATCTTCCAGTAGTAGTTCCTCTGATAGTGATTCTGATCGTGCTGATTCAGAAATAATCGATAAGCCAAAGCCAAAGAAGAAAAGATCAAAATCTGATGAAAAGAAGTCTAGCAAAGAGAAAGCGCCATCTTCAAAGAAAAAGGTGCCTTCCTCAAGCAGTAGTAGTTCTTCTGATAGTGATTCTGACCATCCTGATCCTGAACGGACTAAGAAATTGAAGAAGAAAATGAAAACATCAAAGATTGATGAAAAGAAGAGCAGAAAAGAGATGGTGCAAACTTCAAAGAAAAGGGATTCTTCCTCCAGCAATAGTTCTTCATCAAGCAGCAGTTCTTCATCAAGCAGTAGTAGTTCTTCTGACTCGTCCTCCAGCAGTAGTTCATCTGAGAGTGATTCCGATCATCCTGACCCAGAAGCGGCTAAGAAGATCAAAATGACATTGAAAACACAAAATGCTGATGAAAAGAAGTCCAAAATAGAAAAACTAAAAACTCCCAGGAAAAGCGAATCTTCATCCAGCAGCAGCAGCAGCAGTAGTAGCAGCAGTAGCAGCTCTTCTGAGAGTGACTCTGGCCATCTGGATCCAAAAATGACTAAGAAGTTGAAAAAGAAAAAGGAAAGATCAAAGAAAGATGAAAAGAAACTCAAGAAAGAGAAATCAAAGAAGAAAAAGCAAGATGAGGTTGATCCAACAGTAACAAAGAAAAAGAAGAAAAGGTCAAACAGTGAGAAAAAGGGCAAAACTGAAATAGCAGCAAAGCATGATATTGATTCTAAGGATGCTTCAAAAGGTGATAAACATGTGGGTAATACATCAAGATCTTCAAGTAGGTCCTCAATGGAATCATCTAAGGCCAAACTTCCCGACGAGAGTAACATTCAGGACATGCATGGTTCCAGGAAAAGTGAAAAGCATTCTAAGAAATCAAAATCTAGGCAGTCACTATCAGAGGAGGCAGCCCAGAAAGACCATGCTGGAAGCAGAGATTTGGAAGTAGATAAGCACACCACCGTGGCAGAAGATACCCACACCACCCCAGCAGATAAGATCTCACAAAAACATGATAAAACACAAACTCCTGAAGATTTGAAAGACAATTTGAACGAAACACACACAAATGCTACAAAAGCTGACAAGACAGTTCTTTCATCTAAACCATCAAGAAGACATTTTAAGGAATCAGAAGAGCTTGAATCTTCCAGGAGAGATTTCGAACCTTCAAAAAGACTGTCAACTGAAGCTGAATCATCAAAGAGAAAATCAACAGAATCAGAACCAGCAAAGAGACTTTCTAGTCCATCAGGTTCATCAAGAGGACAATCTTCAGAATCAGAACCTTCAAGAGGAAAATCTGGAGAATCTGAACCTTTAAGAAGGCGGTCTGGTGAGTCCTACCAGGCAGACTATGAAAAGATGGATGATAATTCAAGGAGCAGAAAGAGTACCCCTCCCAGTTACAATATACCACCGTTGGAAAGTATACCTCTGCCTAAGTCTTCACCTGTTAAGACTGATCTCTCAACCTCAACCAGAGTGGATAAAGAAGGTAGTGCGGACACCTCTAGTTCAGACACTGGTCTTCAAAGCTCTGAAGGTGACCTATCTGCTGGTAAAGTTCTAGAACTAAGTAAAGAACAGCAAGCCATGCTGAGGAAAAAGTTCAGAGATCGGCGCAAAAATCAAACGAGTGGGCCGAATGAGAGTCTGAGAAACCCTACTGCACCGCACAAACCACTTAGTCCTGAATTGAGCAGGCCTCGCACCCCTGACCCAGCCGAGGAGTTTGGCATTGAAGCAACTGAATCATTCATGGGTGATGCATCCAAAGGGGATTCAACTAAACCTAGCGGTCTCCCATCAAGTTATGAAGAATTTATGGCCAAATATGGTAGTAAAGATTCCAAACATGGAAATGAAGAGTCCAAATATAGTGTAGAACATGAGACTTCAACCAGGCCTAGTGCAAGTGAACCACCTCCTATGCAATTACCTATTGTTGAGGAAAGTAGACCGGAACCAGCTAAAGTAGAGTCTTCTGCTCCAAAGACGCCTAAAGTAGAGACTTCTGCTCCAACAACACCTAAGAAGAAAAGCCGTTGGGATCGCAAAGAATCTGCTTCCACTGAAGCTAGTAGTGAAGCCTGTGTCATTAAGAAACCAGATAACGGAGGAGTGAGGTGGGGTGGATATAAGAAAGCACAGGCCTACACAATGCAAGAATCAACCTCTCAGGAGGTTGGAAGAGGAGATGATGCAAAGAAGTCAGGTGATGGAAGGTATAGATTTGGTGAGGAAGTCGGTGGAGAAGATCTTAGAAGAGTTGAGGATAAGCAAAGTATCACAACCTCAGTTCCAAGGTTTGAGGAGAAGCAGAGTTTCAACACAGGTGGTGAAAGAAGGTTTGAGGAAAAGTCCAGTATCCCCACAGTTGGTACAAAAAGGTTTGAGGAGATGCCAAATCTCCCCACAGTTGGTGCAAGAAGGTTTGAGGAAAAGCCAAGTCTCCCCACAGTTGGTGCAAGAAGGTTTGAGGAAAATCCGAGTCTCCCCACAGTTGATGCAAGAAGATTTGAGGAAAAGCCAAGTCTCCCCACAGGTGTTGCAAGAACGTTTGAGGAAAATCCGAGTCTCCCCACAGTTAGGGCAAGAAGGTTTGAAGAGATGCCAAGTCTCCCCAAAGTTGGTGCAAGAAGGTTTGAAGAGATGCCAAGTCTCCCCACAGTTGGTGCAAGAAGATTTGAGGAAAAGCCAAGTCTCCCCACAGGTGTTGCAAGAAGGTTTGAGGAAAAGCCAAGTCTATCAACAGTTGGTGCAAGCAACCCATATGGGCAGGAGGTATTCAGACAAACCCTTGGAAACGAAAAGCAGAGTCTCGCTATGGCTAGCGTAAGCAACCCATTTGGAGAGGAGGCTTACAGACAAGCTCTTCAGAGCTCTAGTGGCTTTGGAAAGGACAGGCAGGGTCTAGCTATGACTGGTGTAAGCACTCCATTTGGAGAGGAGGCTCACAGACAAGCTCTTCAAAGCTCTAGTGGCTTTGGAAAGGAGAAGCAGAGTCTGACTGTGGCTGGCGTAAACACTCCATTTGGTGAGGAGGCTCACAGACAAGCTCTTCAGAGCTCTGGTGGCTTTGGAAAGGAAAAGCCAAGTCTCGCTACGGCTGGCGTAAACATTCCATTTGGAGAAGAGGCTTTCAGAAAAGCGCTTGAGAGATCTAGCGCCATTGCAAAGGATATCACTGACCACGAAAGACAGTATGGGAAATGGGGAGAGGATGCAGAACCCAGACAGGACAACAAGACAAAAAATGTTTTGGGACGTGTGCAGCAAGTTGGTAGTTATGGGGAAGGCAGGCCAGGAGTTCTGGACAGAGATAGCGCTGGAAATATTAAAAGTCACAGGGTAGGAAAGGACGAAAGGGGCAGGCATCATCAGCGAAATAAAGATAGTGCCTCAGCTCATCCTAAAACTAGCCAACCGGGTGTACCCAAAGAGATATATTCACTTAGTAATTTTGATAATCCGTTTGCAGACGATTCATCACCACATGAGCAGGCAAGCCGTGGACAAACTCGTGGCACTCAAAGACGACCCAGCTCACAGCATCCTGTTTCAGAGGATCAAAAATTCAGAGAGATGTTACGTCAGGAAAGAGAAAGGAGGCGGCAAAGGTCAGGACCAGAGGGGGAGAGGAGGAGAAGTAGTGAGGAGAAGAGAAGTAACGAGGAGAGGAGGAAAAGTAATGAGGAGAGAGGGCGCTTGTCAAGTGATGAGAGACGAAGGAGTGGACGGGATAGTAACAGAAAAGAGCGCAAGGGTTGTGACGATGGTATTCATTGTGGAACGGATGACGAAGATGACATGAAGAATGATAACTCAAGAAGTAGACGTGATAGTGGGAAAGGTGCTGGAAGAAGTCGCAAGGTTTGTGATGATGGTGTGCATTGCGGAACGGATGACGAAGATGACATGAAGAATAAACCAAGGAGTAGACCTAATAGTGGTAAAGGTACTCTGAGCCGTAAGGTTTGTGATGATGGTGTGCACTGTGGAACTGATGATGAAGATAAAGATGATAAGTCAAGAAGCAGACGTGATAGTGGTAAAGGTATTGGAAGAAATCGTAAGGTTTGTGATGATGGTTTGCATTGCGGAACAGACGATGAGGATGATAAAAGGGTTGACACCACTAATAGTAAGAAGAAAAGTACAATTTGTGAAGATGGGATTCACTGTGGTACTGACGAAGAGGATGAAGCTGATAATTCTAAAAATGGAAGTGTTTGGAGAAACCGCAAAGTGTGTGATGATGGAGTGCACTGCGGAACAGATGATGAGAATGATGTTGAAACCAATGTTGGTAAGAATCGTACAGTTTGCGATGATGGAATTCACTGTGGAACGGATGACGAAGCTGATAATATGATCAAAACCAGTACAGTTTGCAAAGATGGAATTCACTGCGGAACGGATGATGAAGATGACATAAAGGATGTTAAACCAAGAAGCAGACGTGATAGTGGGAAAAGTGCTGGGAGAAATCAGAAGGTTTGTGATGATGGGATTCACTGCGGAACCGATGACGAAGATGATAAAAAAGTTGATGCCACTATTGGTAAGAATCGCAAAGCTTGTGAAGATAGGATTAACTGCGGAACCGATGACGAAGATGATAAAAGGGTTAAAACCGGTATTGGCGAGAAACGTTCTATTTGCGAAGATGGGATTCACTGTGGAACTGATGAAGAGGATGAAGCTGATGATAAATCTAAAAGAAGAGATGTTGGAAGAAAGGGCGATATCTGCAATGATGGTTTGCACTGCGGAACTGATGATGAAGATAATGAAAAAGTGGAA